>PVIW01007692.1:0-69549 GCA_004026585.1 Noctilio leporinus
ATCAGCAAATCAACAAACAACAAGTGTTGGCGAGGATGTGGGGCAAAGGGAACCCTCATACACTGTTGGTGGGAATGCAGGCTGGTGCAGCCACTGTGGAAAACAGTATGGGGTTTCCTTAAAAAACTAAAAATGGAACTGCCTTTTGATCCAGCAATTCCACTACTTGGACTATACCCAAAGAATCCTGAGACACCAAGTCATAAGAACCTATGCGCACCTATGTTCATAGCGGCACTATTTACAATAGCCAAGTGCTAGAAACAGCCTAAGTGCCCATCAATGGGTGATTGGATCAAAAAACTTTGGTACATTTACACAATGGAATTCTATATAGCAGAAAGAAAGAAGGAACTTGTACCCTTTGCAACAACATGGATGGAACTGGAGAGTATTATGCTTAGTGAAATAAGCCAGTCAGTGAAGGACAGGTATCATATGATCTCACCCATTACGAGACAATAATGAGCAAAACTAACAACAAGCAAAACAGAACCAAGTGTATGAATACAAGGAATAGGCCTGCAGTGGTCAGGGGGAAAGGGGTTGGAGGGAGGTGGGAGGCAGAGGCAAAGAAGGGGAGCAGCTTAGATAAGAACCTAGTATAAAGGAACCATGGACATGGACAACAGGTGGGATTGACTTTGCGGGGAAAGGGTGGGTGGGGAGGGGGACAGAGGGGAGCAAAAAAGGGATGGATGTAATACAACAACAATAAAATTAAAAAAAAAAAAAAAGATGGCTTTCTTGGCGGAGGGTCTAGAAATAGAATTTAGGATATGGCACACAGGGTACCAATATCTAACCAGTGACTACCAGTTAGTGTTAATTAAATGGAAAAGAAAAGAAGACAATCAGGCATTTTATTATGTATATCCAAGACACATTAAAATAATGAGTGGGTTACCAAGTGCTTCTAGGAGTCACAGCTAACGAAGGTCTGTCCTGAAAGTGTTGAGCAGCATAATGTTTTAATTCTATTGACATTGGCTCAAAACTTTGAGGACAGACCTCATATTTCTGGTAGCAAACAGGTCAGGCAAGGCGGAGGGTAAGACAAGCCTGAAAAAGTGGGCTTCTCACCAAATATAAAATGCTGTCAAGAATGACAGTTCCTGCAACTTGAATGGTAATTTTCTGAGTAAAAGAAAACAAAATTAAAATGTCTGTTATTTTTAAACTATTCCTTTTGAAAATGTGACTGATTTCAGCTCTGTTAAGTTTGCAAGGATAATGAATAGAGTTACCATGTTTGCTCACACAGGATCTGTGGCCTTTTTGATTCTACATGAGTCCTCACACATCTTTTAAACAAGGTAAATGACCACTGGAATTATCCAAATTGTAGATTAAATGAAGAAAATCAAATGTGTATGAGAGTGCATGGAGGACAAAGAAGATATAACAGTTCCTAAAGCCAGAAAACATTCAAAACAGCTAAAAGAGACCTCAGTTTGAAGGAATGAAAAATGTGTTCAATCATTGAAAGTGTAGGCATCAATAAACTATAAAAGCAATCACATACAATTGCATAAAATGAATGTCACATCAGATGGTTAGACCAGCTTGACTATACTGAGCTACTATATTGTCATTGTGGAACCCCAGCAAAAGCCTAATGTGTATTATTAGCATTACTGAAACTGGGAAAGGAGGAAGCTTGGAAACCTAGTTAAAGAAAAGCCAATCGCTCTGCAGGGGACCTCTGCAAGGATGAAGGGATTCCGGGACCCCTGGAGTACACAAGTGCAAGGTGAGAACCCGCTGGCTGGCAGAAAAAGACAGTTTACCCAAGATATTAGGGCAACCTGACAGCCAGGAGACAGACCAATTGAGGCCTCAAGACCACCTCAGACCCCCACCCTGATAGTCAATCACTAATTATCATCTTATCTTCTGTGCCCGGGCTCACTTGTTCCGCTATAAAAAGCCCTAGCTGTAAGCGACAGGGCGCGCCTCATGAGATCGAGGTCGCCCCTGCGCAGGTCTGTTGTTTGGCCAATAAATAACATCTTTGAATCCCCGAAAGTCTCCAGCGTTTGGTGTCTCGCTCTCGTCTGGATATAACAGTCATGTGGAAACTTCATACCACCAACCATTCCTCCAAGCATCCCAGAATCTTGCTTTCTCATTATAGTTCTATACTGTCAATAATGCATGACTACTATTCCATTGTCAGTAGCCCTGTGGAAAGCAGTAACAAGGGGTGTAGAACCCCAGCAAAAGCCCGATGTGTATTACTAGCATTATTGAAACTAGGAAAGGAGGAAGCCTATTTAAAGACTTAGTTAAAGAGCAGTGCAGTTGCTCCGCAGGGAACCTCTGCAGGGACAAGGGATTCCAGGACCCCTGGAGCCCATAGGCACCGAGCAAGAAACCACCAGCGGAAAAGACTGTTGACCCAAGATAAACTTGTGACACTAATTAGGGCAACCAGACAGCCCTGAGACAGGCCGATTAAGGCCTCAAGACCACCTCGACCCCCACCCTGACAGCCAATCGCTAATTGCCATCTTACCTTCTGTGCCCTTACTTGCTTGCTCTGCTATAAAAAGCCCTAGCTGTAAGCGACAGGCGGGACTCTCATTTGGTAGCCCTGGTGGGTGTTGGGTCCTCGGACCCTCTGAGAATTCGCCCCTGCGCAGGTTAAAACTTGGCCAATAAATAACATCTTTGAATCCCCGAAAGTCTCCAGCGTTTGGTGTCTCACTTTCGTCTGGATATAACAGGGGCATACAGTCCTACATTAAAAGTAAGCATGACCCTGACTGGTGGCTCAGTGGATAGATGCCTGCCTGCAAACTCAAAGGTTGATGGTTCAATTCCTGGTCAGGGTACATAACCAGGTTGAAAGCCAGGTCTCCAGCCAGGTCCATAGCTGGAGGCAGGTGAAAGGCAACCATACATTGATGTTTTTCTACCTTTCTTCCCCACTTCCTGCCCTTCTCTCTGGAAATAATGAATAAAATCTTTTTTAAAGAAAGTATGACATGATATTCTTTTTTAAAATTTAAGATTGCTGTATTTCCTTATAAGAGGAACACTTTAACAAATTTTACAGGTGTCAATCAACCCTTGTTCAAATTGGAAACACATCAAATCTAGCATTATGGAAGTTTTATTTGGAAGTGAACTTAACGATTAATACAAATATCAAGATAATACACAAAACATCCACAGGAACTTTTTTCTTTTTCTTTTTCTTTTTTTTTTTTTGAATTGTTCACAAACATTTCGTATGCAACCCAACATACAATAAAGATATGGTACATCTTTTTATTTCAATTTGCATACAATGGTAAAATAAGAATATATATTTTACAAAGTTTAACTAATAGATATTAGGCAGACTGACAGTTTAAGTCTATAGGTGAGACATTATCTAATAAAAATGATCAGAATTTATTTACTATCAGTCAGTGATATTAAATTTATTTATTTAATATCAATCACTTCTGATTAATAAACCTTGCTGCCATGAGCCTTCTGGTACATATTTATACCATTACTTTTCAGTACCCCTCCCCACCTTGGTTCTTCACAATTACTAACATAGAAAATTGTTGCAAAGTAGGGGCAAGCACTTGCAGAAAACAAATAAACAAAATCCCCAGCTTATTATAAGCATGAGTGTATATGATGGAGTTTCTTCCCAAGCAATAAATGGACTTTCAAACCATCCAGAAATCACCAGAACTGAATTTGCCAAGATATTTTTTCCCTAAGCTCAAGCCCAACAGAGAAGCTGAAATTCAAACTTAGTGTTCAGGTTGGGAATAGGTTGGGGAATTCAGCCATCTGAAAAATGACCATCTTAAAAAAAAAAATGACAACCAAAAATAGGTTCACTAAATTTATTTTTTAAATCATAAAATGTTTCTTACAAAAGAAACATTACATTCTGCATACTGCTCTGAAAAGATGCCAGGGACGTATGAACTATTGTTAACTTTTCCTCCCCGCTTCCCCCCACCCCCAATGTTACAGTGACCACAAAGTGAACTGTTCACAATAATTACATAGGGGGAATTTTCCTTTTTAACCACCAACAATGAACAAAAATTAAAATTCACTCACTCTGCTGCTGTTTCAAAATTTCAATGTTAGTTTTTGCACACCCTCCCCCCACCCACCCTCTTTGTAAGGAACTAAAACATTACATCTGGTGAACAGCAAAGATTTCACTACACCTCAAATGCAAAGGAATGTTGGCTTTTTAAACAGAAGCAGATTTTTTAAAAAAATATGCAGGATTCACTAGTTCTTCACTAGTCTTAGAAAAACTTTCCAGAATACTGCTTCACACTGTTCTACAGAAAATACTGTGCCTTCTGTATCTGGTCCTGTGTTCCTGTAATGGTAATGATCCGATATTTAGACCCTTCTAAAGGCTCATCAATTTTGATCGAAGCTCCTGACTCATGATGAATTTGTTTAATCCCCTGACCACCTTTGTCAATAATAGATCCAGCCAAATCTTTGGGAATAGTTACTTGTGTAGTAATAATAGGTCCACCAAGATCACCATATGAGCCATGATCCTCTGCATAGGAATGATCATATCCAGAGCCACCCTGTGGCTCATAAGCCATCTGCCATTCGGAAGGACTCCACGTATCTATTGCAGAGTCCCAAGTTGCATCAGCACTGAAACCAACCATGCCATCATAACAGTCTCCAGATCTTCCTCTTCTGTCATAGGCCATTAGATCTCCCCCTCTAGGTGGTGGTGGAGGAGGAAGAGGAAGATTCCATGCTCTGCTACCACCTCGTCCAGGAGGAGGTGGAGGAGGTCCTCGCTAAGTGCTCGTGTCATCATAATCTCTTCTAGATGGAGGCACTGGATGCCATTCTGACCAGGAGGCATTCTGTCAAAACCACCCCTTCCTCTCATAAGAAATCCCACCGGATGTCCCCAGTGGTCATCAAACATCATTATAAAGCCACCATAATCATAGGTTTCATCATAAAAATTGGAATGATAAGGTTGTGCATGTCCTTTGACAGGAATGATATGAGATCAAGAATGATCTTTATGCACTCCACAATTCTATCAGGTTTTCCTCCAATAAGAACGTCTCTGCCAGTGTAATGAGGACAGCACTCCTGGAAAAGCTTGATTGTTGTTTGAGAGTTCTCTCAAAGTTCTTTGATTTTAGCACCTTTGACCCCAATAATTCCTCCTGCCAGACTCTGATGAATCAACAGTCTCAATTTGCAGTCAAAGTCACTGCCTTTTTAGTGTTGGTAATTTAAGCATTCCACAGCATCAGACAGATTCCAGTGAGAGCTGTCTGGTTGCAGTGGGTAATAGCAACCGCAGGCCCTCTTCCAAGGTAGGGATGATTTTCTTCAGAATTTCTCCAATTGTTTCAATGTTAGCACTGATACTCAGTATGTGCTCGGGGCCACTGCTGTCTGGGACTGAAACACTGGCACTGCAATCTGTACACCAAGGCTTAATATTCTTGCTTCCTTTTCCAATCACTGCCCCAGCATTCTTGCTCTGAAGCAGAATGCGTAATTCAACCATCTCAACAGTGTTTCTAGATCTTTTAAAAGCTTGTTCCTCTTCCATGCCTTCTGCAGGCTGTTTACCAAATTCACCATTGGTTTTGGTGTTGGGGAAGGTCTCCTCTGGCTGCTCAGTTTCCATTTTCTTGGATTATATGGTACAACAATCAATTATATAGTCTTGAAAAGAGCTGAAGTGTTCTGAATGTGACCAACTGACACCCTAGTGCTGTGGTAGCCTATAGGCTGTAAACAAGAGGACCATCGGCAAGATGTTGAGGTGGTTGCAGCTGAGCAGCAGAGGATAATGGCATCTGCAGCACTTTCCTCTAGTGCCTGATATGATATTCTTCATTATCAGTTTTCAAATGATTGCTACCAAAGTTGCATCACAGTTCTGGTTATGTGACATTCTCTTGTCTAGAATACCCCCTATTGACTTTATGTTCTTCCCTGATCGTCATATCATCCCTCCTCTCTTTTCTCCTTCATTTGACTTTTTTCTTGTTGTTCTTTGCTTCTTCCTCCCTTCCATTAGCTGCATACACTTTCTAAATCAAGTCAATTTTACATTTGATATTGCTGCTTCTAAATCAAGTAAATTTGATACTGCTGCTTCTCCAGAACATGGTGAATGGTCCTAGTGCCTGTCCAGACTGACTCTCCTTCTTACCAGGCCCAAATCTTACACGTTTTAACATTTCTCCCTCAGAAAGGACACTCTAATCCTAATAGCCCTTATTCTACAGCAAAATTAATAATTGGGGTAGATATATGTGTTGTTAGAGAGATAAGTCTTCCCAGTGCCTTCAAACATTCAGTCCTAGTCCTATCTATAAAAGTAACTAAATAAAAACATCTTTACTTGCCCATTTCCACCACGTTTCTCTTCCCTTACTTTTGCTACTTAGTCACTTATATTAGCACGAAGAGCATGAGAGTAGAAATCAAAAATCTTGGATTCAGGTCCTAACTAGTTTGTTACTCTATAAAATGAAAATCTAGAAAAGTCTTAAAGCTTTTTATTTGCCTCACCTATAAAATGGCATGATCATCATTAATCCTGACTACCATATAAAATTATTGAGGGGAAATTGCCTGAGAAATGCTTTATCTGACTTAAATCACAAAAATCAGCCTATTATTGAAACAATTGATAGTTTACAATCTCACCTGAGAGAAGTCCATGGCCTGGAAATAGATGGGTGAACTAAATCTTATCTAAAAGTTTCAAAAGAAGCCCAAGTAAGATAATATTGACCAGATTTTAAAATGTTAAATGAAAAAAAAAAAAAAGATTATGAGAATTAGACAACCTGGGGACAGTTTGAGAAGGATGCATATTACTAGTCCCTTCTGGAATTCTATTCTTGCTTCTCTCCTACTCAGCCAAATTCTTTCTACTCTCTCCAATAATTCCAGTCAACATTGGTCTTGCTTCTCCCTGACCTTCCGGAGTGCAGATGATCTGTATCATTTATTTGGGTTTTTAATCAATAGGTTATTGTATATTGTCTTGATTTCTATGCATCCTTTATGTATTACTATTTAATCAGCTTCAGGTGACTTGTGCCAGTCCATAGTGTTGGACCCAATAACTATTATGTTTTCTATCTGCCTTTGCATTCTGTCCTATCATGCTTTCAGATTTCTGCTTTCCTAGAATTCATGTAATCTTGTATCCTCTTGAAAAAGCCAATTTCTTAAATTTTCTTCTAGATTTTACAAATTCCTTTTGACAATGTATGTTGTTGTTTTGTTTTGTTTTAGTCTTCATCGTAACTTGATTCCCCTTATTTTGCAGTATTTCTTCATACTCACCATGTTAGCTTCTGCTTCCTTCCTGCACTGTGCTCTTCTCAGATATACCACTGGTCTGGGTTGATGTCAACAACTTGTGTCTTTTCTAAACTATTGTATATTTTACATGTGGAGACTACACTCCCATGCTCCCCACACACCTTTATCTCCTCCTTTTCTAGTGACCTTGGTTCTAAGTGAACACAAAAAGAAAGGTCTTCACAATAATGTGAATATACTTCTTAATACTACTGAAATGTACCCTTGAAAAATGGTTAAGGTGGTAACTTTTATGTTATGTGCTTTTTACCATAATAATATGAGATTTTTTAAAAAACTGAGAGTGTTTGTGCTCCTGCTTGGGAACAAGGAAAAAGGGAGAAGATGACATATTGGCTACCCCCAAAAAGCAGCAGACAAGTAGTAGAAGGACACCTTCCCACACTTTTATTTGAAACAGAACTAACCTTTGTGAACCAATTGTCAGGCCAGGGGATGTGAGGAAAAAGACAAGGGCTTCTTAGTGCTGTCAATTGAACATAATAAAGGTAAATGACAAATTGTATCTTCAGTCTAGATCCTAAAGACCTTGTGGCTAATGACAATTCCCTTAGTTTTCAGAATAAATTAATTACCATTATTTTCAGTGTCAATGAAATTTTTCACCTTTTTCATGTCGCAGGTGTATTTGTAGGAAGATACAACAGAATTATATTAGGAGCCATGATCAAGGTGTTTTATATGAGAAGCCTCATTTAAAAGAAAGTGTATTAAACAAGTAAATTTTTAATCAACTTTTTATTTGTGTTTAAAGGTTCTCAACTAAGGAAAAGAAAAAAGCACCATAATGCCAAATTCTTGAAAAAATTAGAAACTGATTAGCAAAAGAGTAGGAGAAGCTATGAACTATCAAGATAGGAAATGAGAGGTTCCATGTATTTTCAAACATTTAAAATACAATCTAATAACATGGGGAAAGAAACAGAGACATTAGAAAGAACTATCCTGGTAAGCTGATTGCAAAGGATTTTTATTTAAGGGAATAATTCTTCAAACTGGCCAAATGAGGGGTAGACTATTCATTAGCATATAGCCAGCATTCCGTTACAGTTTCCAGCTGTGCAGTGACACTAAGAAGAAAAAACTAAAATAGCCCACTGCTCTCTGGAATCATCAATCTGTGTATGAGGCCTAGGGATTCCAGAAAAAGATAATCATTCATTCATTCCACAAATATTTACTATGTGCAGAACCAGGTCTAGATAATGAGCAGAATAGCAGCTGCTTCCATGGTGTGCAATAACAGAATTTCAATGCTTCTTTGTAGTACTCAGGGTTCTTCCTCTTCTTTCTTTTCACCTTTAAAAGTCTGATGCTCCCAACCTTACCAATAAACACCTATGCTTTTTTCATACTAGTTAGTTGCTACCTTCAGAGGCAGAAGGAATCTAATCAAATGCAAATAGCAATATGAGGAGACATTTGATATTTTAATTTTATTTAACTTGGTTTTACTGGGCTGCTACAATATGAAATCCCCATGTAGGTGCTGTGAAATATACAAAGATAAACAAGACACAATTATAGAGAGCTTCAGTGTAGGAGGAACTAATAATGTTAGCCTGAGAGTCTATGGGAGGAAACAACAGAAACACTTAGTTGGGGGACAAAGTGAGAGAAGGAGGTCTTAGGATCCAGCCAACGGTGTCTCGTCACTTTCAAATCCTGGTTCAGCAAGGGGCAACTTGCTCTGGTCTACTGACTGGGAAGGAGGCTCTTAAATTCCATTCCAGCTGCTCCATACCTCTATATCAAAGCTTGAGAGCATGAAAAGCACCCAGTCCTAGATAATTCACACTTGGAACCAGGAAGTAAGTCCTAAAATGAGAGAATTGCAACCACTTATCAGTTTTCTAAGAACATAGATCTGCTTACCATACCCATCTCTAAGTATTCAATACAATAAAATGTAACAAAGGCCTTGCAGTGATACAAAATTACATGAATGATCTTAGAGAATAGTAAATACTACTGTCCACTAACTGATACATTGATTCATTTACTCATTCACATTGCTTTTTGAAGACATTTACATGCCAATCATGATTTTAAATAAAAACGGGGTATATGTAAGATGGCATACAAGTATGCAATCTAGAGAGGACCAAACCCAGAAATCCAAAAGCATCTTCCCAATACTTCATAAGCCATGTGTCTCCCTCTCACAGGGATGCATCTAAGCTGAAACACTACATCTCAGTGATTCTGGCATATTTGATCTTTGACCTTTGACTTTCTTCTGCTGTCAGTGACATTAAGGATTCTTCAAGATATTCACCTGAGACTACCTGCATTATTAGAAACCATTACAGTCAGAAAATGAGAATTCATTAACAGGCAGATAATGTGCTTGTTACTATGATATATGGGACTATATTTATCCTGCAGTGTAACGTGTCTGCCTCATCAGTGCAGGAACAGGACGATCTTTCATCTGGATGAAACAGCCGTGAAAGCTTCATCATTGCAGTGCAACAAGAAGCTACTAAAATGGTTCTTCTTAGCCTCTTTCTGCTGATTTAAAAAAAAAAAGAAAGAAAGACTGCACCACCTCCCAAGGGCTTCCTGTGGTTGCTATAGCAACAGTACATCTGAGTCAGAACTATTAACAATCACCATGGCAACAAGTGTTTCACTTGCCATTTCCAGAAACTCATTGCGTTTGGATTAGAATCATCACACCATGAAAAAGGGGTGGAGTATTCCTCTCACTGGGAAACAGGATACTTTCTCTAAATGACTTATTCAAAAAATGTTTTAAATAAGATAAAAGGAATTATAAGGGAATCATGCTGCATAAACTGATTATCCTTTTTTCCTAAAATACTATAGTTTAATAGAAGTGATTAAAATGTTAATAATTGATATGCTAGAGTTATTTTTCCCAAGAAAATCCAGTAAAATCTGTTTTGTAAAAGTTCCTTTTTATTTTGTAAATTCTAATAACTATTTTATTTCTCTTTCCCAGCTCTTTCTGTGTCTGCTTACTTCCTTTCCTTCACTTTGTCACAGACTCTTAACTATTTAGCAGAACAGAATTCGTTAAAGATTTGTGGATCGCACTTGTCAAGTTAGGAGCAGCAGAAAGGATCACACATTTCTGGACCTGCAGCAATAATGAAGAGTGTGGTGCGCTGTGGGAAGAGGTCTTGGTGGAGCTGCAGGCCCATGGTATCTCTCTTTTTCTGAAAACACAAGATGCTAAGAATGAGCAGATTGTCATCCAGTGTGTGGCTTCCACAAATGTCTAAATAAATACCAAAGCAGAATCAACACAGTGTTGCTCTTGTCTTTGAGACCTACTGGCTCATCTTTGCCATGGTGTCACCCTCTCCCCCCAGATGGCCCAGGACAGCTCTTTATTCCTGATCTTGATACCCTCATCATACTATATTGCACAAAGACATTTTCTTGGGGGTTTTGTCCTGAGTCTCCATTTCTAGAGCAAAATAAGGTTGACTAGTAGCTTTCAGAACAGGTTTTCACAAGTACTAATAAAATGAGATTTAAAAACAAAATTAATTTTCCTAAACCAAAAGCCAAATTACAGCAAACCTTAAATTGATCTTTTCCTTTTGCTAGTATTTTGTTTAGCTGAAAACAAACATTCTGTTGTGCTCTGTGGTGCTCTTTCTTACTTCAGAGTTCACACCCTGCAGAACCAAAGCCAGGCTCCAGAACAAGCTTCTGTACAGAGAAGACAACTACACCAGAGATGGGAGAGAGAAAATGAGGGGACCCTTCCTTCCACTGTGAATCGTAGGTTATTTTATTCTTCAATCCTATTATTTTGAATAGGGGTTGGAGGAGGGAAGAGGTAGGCAAATTTAGAGTCTCACTAAGCCAATGTGATAGAAAGTCCTTGAGGAGACTATTGTTAAGCGTTAGAAGGACTCCAGGCCAGGATGACATTAGACTGAAAGTTAAGGACTATCCTGTAGCCCATGGTAAACAGTCATCCAAAAAAAAAATAATAAGTTTGCATTTTATAATGAACCCACCTCTGAATGAGGCTCCCTTACTGCTGCCCTGACCCCAGAGGACCAAAAAATGCAAGTTAAACTTTGTCCAGGAAATGTGAGTGATATGGGAATGTTCACATTTGCAAAGCTTTCTCTGAAATTCTATAAATTGTATACACACTGCTTAACTGTTAGACTTTTCAGCATTTTTCATATTGTTCAGTATTTTTAAATAAAATCAGTGCCTCTTTAGAAAAGAAACCTGCATTGTGACATGTGTGGATAGTCAAGTTAAGGGTTACCTACATAGTAGTCAGTGTAAGAGACTTCAGCTGGAAGGGTTATGCTCTGACTGGCATTTACAATGGCTATTTGAGTACCAAACTGTAAGTAAATTACAAAAGCACTCACTTTGGATTCAAATCCCCCTTCCTCATTTTACTAGTTGTGAAACAATGAGTAGTACATAACATGGCCAGTATTGACCTCATTTTTTCACATCTTGGAGCTAGAGCTAATGATGATACCTAGTTCATCTAATTGTTCAATGATTAAGTGAACTAATATACTACAAAAAGCACTCAGTACAGTGCCTGACATTCAATAAATATTATTACATTATAGTTCAATTCTATATACTCATTGCTTCCTACTCAGATAGATATAGAATATTTTTGCCCTAAAACTGTTCATTAATTTTAATTCATTTTAATTCATTCATTTCTTCATTCTTTCAGCAAACAAGCAGAGACAAGATGTAGGCCTTGTGCTGTTGGAGTCATAACTTACTAAGGTAGAAAAGATGGAATAGAAAGCATTGCAAATGGTATTTCAGCTTCAGAGTTAAATAAGAGATGTTTCCCAGCTGCGTGAAGTGGTCATGCATTTATCTCATGGACTGCTCTCCTTCTCTGATGCAACTTTCAATAGGTGAATATAGATAGCCACAAGTTTCTGTACTCTACTTGTGTCCCAATACTGCCATTAAATTGTCTAGTACAAAGTAAGTGTTTCTCTTGACTGTAAAAATAAAAGTTCCCTATAGACTAAAACTTGTCAAGCATAATTTGATTAAGTCCTGCTATTTTTATTTTATGCTCAAATGGAAGCAACATGTACTAGTGAATCAAACTGTTTTGAACTCAGAAAACTGGATTTCCATCCAGACTATGTCATTGAGGAATATTTGGCAAGTTCCCCAGTTTTGCCCCATTTGAAAAAATGGAGAATAGTTTCTGCCTACCAATTTTTATTATAATGAAGGTTAGTAAAAGTATTAAATGTTATAATGAATCCTAATTATTTCGTATGTTGTCTCAGAATGGAAACCTGTAACACTGGTTCTATTGATTTTTTATTTTATTTTATTTTATTTTACATTCTAAAATAAGGAGGGCAATCCCTTATCCTTTATTCTTTTTAAAAGAATTTTTAAATTGCTACTTTTTTACAGTTGTCCCAATATTCCCCACTTTTCCCTCCTCTGCCCATTTCACCCCTCATTCCCACAGTCAATTCCTGCACTATTGTTCATGTCCCTCCCCCTTCTTTCCACTGTTAACTGCTCCCATCTCCTTTCTGCTCAGTTGTCAATCTGTTCTATTTCTATGCCTGTGGTTCTATTTTGTTGGTTAGTTTATTTTTTCCATTAGATTCCTCTTATAGGTGAGATCATATGGTATTTGTCTTTCACCAACTGGCTTATTATGCTTAGAATAATACTCTCCAGTTTCATCCATACTGTTGCAAAAGGTAGGAGTTTTCTTTTTTTCTTTCTGCTGCATAGTATTCCATTGTGTAAATGTACAGTTTTTTGATCCACTCCACTTGTCTACTGATAGGCATCGAGGCAGTTTCTAGCAATTGGCTATTGTAAATTAGCACTGATATAAACATAGGGGTGCAAAAGTTCTTTTGAATTGGTGATTCAGGATTCTTCAGGTATATCCCTAGCAGTGGAATTGCTGGGTCAAAAGGCAGTTTTATTTTTCGATTTCAAGGAAACTCCATACTGTTTTCCATACTGGCTACACCAGCCTGAATTCCCACCAACAGGGCACTAGAGTTCCCTTTTTTCACATCCTCACCAACACATGTTTATAAATTTATTGACAATGGTCTTTCTGGCAGGTGTGAGGTATTACTTGATTGTGGTTTTAATTTGCATCTTTCTGATGTCTAGTAATGTTGAGTATCCTTTGTTATGTCTATGGGCCCTCTGTATTGTCCTCCTTGGAGAAGTGTCTAATCAGGTCCTTTGCCCATTTTTTAATTGGATTGTTTATCTTCCTGGTGTTGAGTCATGAGTTCTTGATATATTCTGGAGATCAAACTCTTCTCTAATGTATCATTGGCAAATATGTTCTTTCATATGATCAGTTCCCTTTTCATTTCATGATGGTTCCTTTAGCTGTGCAGAAGCTTAATAAATTGATATAGTCCTATTTGTTTGTGTTCTCATTTATTTCCCTTGACCTAGGAGCTACATCAGCAAAAATATTGTTACATGGAATACATGAAATTTTAGTGCCTATGTTTTCCACTAGGACTTTTATGGTGTCACTACTTATATTATAGTCTTTTATCCATTTTGAGTTTATTCTGGTACATAGTGTAAGTTTGTGCTCTAGTTTCATTTTTGTTTTTTGCATGTACCAGCTTTTTGAGAATTGTACTGGCTTTTAATACAATCTTCATCATATTTTTCACAAGTCTAACATAACAGATTCTCAGAAATGCTCTAAATATCATCAAGGACAGATGAATACCTATTGGTATTACTTGAAATTACTTGAAATTGCATTTACAGATTAATTTGGGGGAACTAATATCAAATTGAATCTCCTCAAAAAGGCTAATACATTTCAGTTACTTAGCATTTCTCTTATGTCTTTTTTCCTACAAAAATAAAAGCAATTAAATATAATCAATACATCCTGATTTAATCATGTGCAAATAATCTAGCCAGTGTGAGAGGTTAAACATTCTAGCAAAAAGACTATTCTAAAAGAATTCAGACATATTTGGCCACAATCAAAGAATAAGAAGATAGAAAGGGGTGCTCATCTCTGATCTCTACTTTGAACATTTTGCTTATATTTGTGTGTTGCTATTATTTTTTACAAATTTCTGCCTCACAACAATTTACAACGTTAAGAAATAAGCTGCTTTGAGATACATTGTACCTTCTATTTCTGCTTTCAAGACAGCTCATGGAAGACAACAAACAGGTAAGTTTCTATTTGCCACTCCCTTACACACATCTCAAATACATACACACACACACACCCCTAAGGCTAACATTACTTAGTTATTACCATCCCAAGTCTTTTTTCAGAGAGGTCATCCTGGGTAAAATCAACTGTATGACCGACCTGACAAAGAAAGCAGTGACACTGTCCAGGCCTGGCCTGGACTGAGAACTGTGAAGCCAGCTGAAATTCAACAATAATTTCCAACTAACAGAATTCTGCTTTTCCCCACAAAATCTTTCCTGATCTCTCCAGCTTAAAGATTTATCTTTTTTCTTATAAAACACTCAAGCCTATTTACCTGGCAACCTCTTCAAAAAGGTTACATGCTCTCTGTGGGCAGAAAATATGCCTTATGTTTGCTTTCCTTATAGCAGCTAAGATAAATAACTTGTATAGTCTTGTTAACAGATATTTTGATTTTAGGCTTCTTCAAGGACAAAAAAATAAAATAAAATACTTCCTGAAAGCTACTGAGAAATAGACAAGAGAAACTATTCCATCAGGGCACAGTGGGTTCAGTTTTCTTTGCAACATTGCCTACTGAATGTGAACAGTGCTTGAGGTACACATTGACTCAAGATCACTCTAGTAATTTTATTATATAAATATATATGCACATGCACATATATACATATATCTTATCCGAACCAAAATGCACAGATAACTCAACTTTCTTCTAATCAATCAAGGTATGACTAGACGAAGTAGAGAAAGACCTAGAAACATAAGCAGAAACCACCATTTTGAAACATTAAGATTGTCCCTGTGATTTAGACAATACAAATGTTATAATTCTATATTTAAATTGACTCTGTTACTATCAAAGATCCACCCCAGTTTCAGTGACTTCTCTAGCCCTCTCCTCTGGTAAGAAGTACGCATGCTCAGATTTTCAGATTTAAGGTTTTTAAAAAAAACTATTAGTTGGGGTTCTTTGTTTGCCAGCAACAGAAACCACTCTGGTTAATCTAGGTAGGTGGTGGTGAAAAGCTACTGGACAAGGCATATGATCAAAAAGAAGACTGAAGACCCCAACAATCAAGAACCAGATAGCTTCCAAAGTTTTAAGCAGGAAGCATTTAAGGTAAATGCCCTTCTGCTAGAATGAGTGGACTCTCCTAGGAGAGAGTGATTAGCCAAGGTTAGGACACAGGCTTTCTGCTTGGCTGTTCTAGAAAATTTGGCAGAAGGAACCTCCAAGGAAACTGATGTTTCTTTAGATGTATAACAGATATCCAGGTCACCAACCCACCAAGATTCCACCCAATGTAAGGAGAAAGAATCTGCCCCTCTTACTTCCCCTCCAAAACCAAGAAGCCTTAAGCAATGGGGAAAAGGCTATTGGGTGCCTCCAAAACAATAAATGTCTGTTATAAACATCATCCCCTCTTCTTCTGTTACAGAGGCAATATTAGATCCATTTCTCTGTTAGCTGTTTAGATCCTTAGTAATGAGC
This sequence comes from Noctilio leporinus, assembly GCA_004026585.1. NCBI lineage: Eukaryota > Metazoa > Chordata > Mammalia > Chiroptera > Noctilionidae > Noctilio > Noctilio leporinus. Next base: position 16,047 of record PVIW01007692.1, read on the forward strand.
TTGTCTCATTAGTAAGCCTAACTTTCCCAGTATACTATATTCACAGGAGTTTCTAAAATAAAGATTCTGCCTAATCTTCTGCCCTGTGTATCACAGCATATAAACCAAGTGCTTAGTTAAGCAACATTTCCCAGCATTGATGTTATCCCCATCTGATTTGCTTGAAAGATATAAGCAAAATGATATTGGTAACTTTTAATATTTTCCAATCTTTACAAAGAAAAGTTTTGTAATACCACATACAGTTGGATTGAAATAAGCAACTAAAGCACTGGCTATGCAAGGTTTATAATGTCTAAACTCCCATCAAGCTGTTTTCATTTCTCCATATGTCTCCTAGTCATTTGGAGCCAAGTTTATTTAGGATTTATAAAAATTAGAGTAAGGCCTTTTCTGCTCATAATACCTGTAAGTGAGCAAATGATGAGGATGACCTACTATTCCCCAAATCTGCATGTTTAGTAGCTGTTATCCAAAAAGCATACTAGAGGGTTGAGCCAGGACTTGCATTTCTACAATCTTTTGAAAGAAAGATTTTGCATGTCCATTTTCTGCTTTCTTTCCAATATTTGCACATCATCATATGACCACATAATGTATATTTACTCTGATTACTCGGTCATTTTCACTTCCCAGCTATTTAGCCAATAATTGCTGTTCACTGTGTTCGCTAAATGCTAAATGAGCAACACACTAGTGCTGAAGAAAAATGCATGTGGCATTTTAGTACTGTGCCAGGAAAAGAAGCTGGGGTCACAGGGGTACCAATTGCGAAATCTTACTCTATACTAACCAAACTGTAGATCCTCATTTTTCCATTCAACGTTTCAGAAGTTATATCTGCAGTTATATATTTAAAGTAACAGAAACAGTTATTTGTGTGATTCATTTATCCTGTTGGTTAATCAGAAAACTCAGCCCAAAATATCCTAAATTATCTACGTTTTAATTGGTTCTTTACAAGAATATGTAAAGCAAATAATTGCCAACTCTTTCTTCTATCTTGCAAATTCATAGGCCAAAAGTTTAGTTATCTTTCATGCTGGTTTTAAATAACTTCAGATATCTGTACCAGCTATAGGAACACATGGCTACCTTTTAAGATGTGCCATTTCCTGCCCAGTAAAAACCCTTTGAAAATGTATTTCTCCTAAATCCCAATTTTAGATGCATCCTCTCTGCCACTTTACAGGCTTAGACAAGAAAGGAAGATTAAAGCTGAAGATATCATGCCTGTCTTTGTTTTCTGAGGTTTGGAGTGAAGGAATGTCTTAATGAGCTCCACCTATTTCTGGTTTCAGGAGAGCATATGTTTCAGACCTAGGTTTTCTGAGCTGTAGAATAAAGAAATCAGACACTAAGAAGTTGAAACAGAAGCCCTTTGTAGACAAAGCTCCATGGTCACCTGTTTGGCTAATGTCACTTTCAAGAGGCAGAGTGCTATACTAACAAGGGACCAGAGTATAAAGGGAGAAAGGATAAAAGGGGCAAAGCCAGGATAGTTATTCTGCCAGTCTGTTCAAGGTAGGCTACAGAATGAAGACTTGTTCCCAGTGCTTGCCCATGAGTTTGCAGCTTAAATTAGGCAAACATTGCTGGGAGGTAGTTAAAGGTGTAACTATCAGCAGAACCAAAAGAAAAGCTTGGGAGCTTCTGATTATGATTGTAGAGATACCTGAGTAGCAAAGAAAACTTAATATACATATTTTTAAACCTCCAGAGAAAACAAGAGACAACATAAAATTGTTTTAAGAGTTTCATGAATTCAAGAATATACCTATCATACATGCAGTTTGAAAGATAAAAACAAGTGTTACCACTAATAACCACAAAATGTATGTCACAACGCTGTCTTTTCCAACTTTTTCATTTCACCCTTGCTTCCACCTCTAATTTTATTTTTTCCATGTCATTGTCTTACCTTGCCATACGCTGTAACTACAAGACAGCCATCTACTATCATTCACTCTGTTGGGAGCTCCACACATTTCTGATGGGTCTTGGTTTAACCCTTCATTTGTCTTTGTTGGTGGTGGTTAATTTGTTGAAGGTTCTACTGGTATGATGGGTAATTTGTGGGATATTTTATGGAAAGATAAGTAGGCTTAAATAAGAACATTTGATTTCCATTCCCTTTTTACAAAGTAAGTGAAATGAAACCTCCCTGAGCCTTGACATCTCTATTTGTACAATATCTACCATGTCTAATTTATAGGATTATTTTAGGAATCAAAAGAGCTGAATATAAAATATGCTATGTCATTTGCAAAGTGCAGAACCAACAACACTTGATTCTTTTTAAATAATGCTTTACTGATTAAAAAAAAATTGGAAAACAAAGTCCTTTCTCAGAGTTATAGCTTTAAGTAACAGCTAAATTGTCTTATTCCTCACTCCTAAGGCAGCTACCCTCCATCACAAAGGGGCAAGATCTGTCACATTCATATCTCAGTCTCTGATTCTCTGATCCAGAAAATACAAGCAAAATAGGAATTCTCAGAATATACCGCTATGCAGATCCTTCCTACATTCTTTTAAGGTATACATCTTCCAAAGTGGAATGTGCAAATATTCATTTATATACACATGTATTTGCACTCACAGGCAAATCTTACTCTGATGTTCAATTAATTTCTGGGTACTCTCTCAGAATGCTAGGAAATTATGGTGTCAATTAAAAAACCACAAAAAGCAACCTTTCACAGTAGACAGAAGAATACCTTGTGTTTGTGGTAGGCACAAACCTGATTTTCTCTGGTCTGGATCTGCCATCTTTTGTTGGCTTGTTGATTTGTGGTTGTTTGTTTTTCTCAATTCAGTTTCATCTGTGTTATAGTTAGTAGAGAGTATTTCCAGATATAAGCATTAAGGTATGTATTAGTCTTGGTGTGTGGTCAAACTATTTTTTCATCCTTTCCTGTATACTCATAAGTATTTTAGCATTAACTAAGAGATATACTATTTTAATTAATTAACAAATATCTTGCACATTATCCCAGAGGATGTATCTTATCCATCGGTCTTCATCCTTGCATCCCTGGATGCCACAGCATCTCTGTCCATGCACATCCTCCATAAACAGTGTAGCTAGGCCACACTCTTAGAGGGGAGGTCATAACAGATAAGAGAGCAGAACAGACACTGGAAACTTAGTTCCCTAATGTAGTCCCACCTTAACTGTCGGGTTCCCATTCCCATGCTCTCTCACTTTAATGCCTGGCTTCTGTTTGCCATGTGTATATCATCTCTTATATTTTCTTGTCTGAAAGAGAAGAAAATAAAATAGTAGGAGTAGAGAAAAGTTAAAGGCCCAATATTTACGTAGTAGGGAGAGTTGATGGAGGCAGGAGGCCAGCCTAAGATGAGCCCTCATGAGCACTTCTTTTTTTTTTTTTTTTTTAATTTTATTGTTGTTGTATTACATCCATCCCCTTTTTTCATGAGCACTTCTGTCTTGCCTTGAGTAGCAGAAGGGTTCAATCACATTCATCAGTGAGTAAAGTGCTTGGAGCTGCCCCTTCAGAGCTCTGGGAAAGAGATGTCTCCTTCTCCCTCATTCAGAGAACTTTAAGCTGTTCCACTTACCTATTAATTTCCTACATCTGGTAGAGTTTTCCAACTCTCCACCAGGACTTCCTCTTTAAAAACCACTGTTCATTCAAAGACACTTATTTTTCCTTCTCTGAAAAAGCTCTCAGAGGCCTAAAGAGCAGAAAGAGAGGGGTATACAGTTTATCTGCAAAAAATGTGAAGTTTTGTTTTCACAACCCCTAGTTTCCTGCTCTATTATCCTGTGACTGTAGAAAAGGGTCTAAAAATTAAATAGAGTAACAGGAGCAAAGCTGGATCATTCAACCCTGAGCGAAAGCAGGCTAGACCTAATTCGACAAGCATTGATTGACTGACTGCCTAGGATCGCAGGGCTAACTAACAAGTTACAAAGCAGAAAACCTACCAAGAGGATAGTGATTATGGCTCTCTAACCTGTTGTACTTGTTTTTTTTGTTTGTTTGATTTTTTGTTCTTAAATATCTGAATCTAGACTAACAACTTAGTTTATGAATCCTAGAAAATTTTTGTGGGAAGTTTTTGCCTTCAGAGTATCTATCCCCCCTACCCAAGTAGCAGGATACTGATTTTTTAGGAAACACAACCTCCTACTTTCAATTCTTGATATTCTTTAAAATTGTTTCCATCCCCCAACTACCCCAAACTTTGAGGATTTAATTCATACAGGGAACTACTACCCAAGAGGGCTCAACCTCAATGTGGGAAAAGGAAAGAGACACCATACAAAGAGTTCTCTAGTCCTTTGTAACTCACTGTCCTATCACAAATTCATCATGTGGTCAAAATGATCAGAGCATGACAACCTGCTAACCATAGTGACTGGTTTCAGGAAAGACACATGATAATATCAGAGCCAATCTAAGCTAATCCTGAGACTTTCCAGAGCCTTTCGAGAAGACTTTCCAGGCCACCAGAAGAGAGACGCTGGCTCTCCAAGGAAGTTCTTGAGACCTTAGATTAAGGAACTAAAGCTGCTGACAACAATAGTACCATTAAAAGAAAGAGATGTCCATGAAAAGACCCAGTTCAGAGACAAGCAGAACCAAGTAGCAAGCACCAAAAGGAAAAACGCAGAAGCCATTGTTTCAGCCATTTGGTCTCCCTTTTCCAAAAGCTATTGCTAAATGGCTTTTCCCAGTAATTAAACCAGTAAGTTCTCCTTCCTCTTAACCCAGCTTGAACTGCATTTTTGTCAGTAGCACTTCAGAGTCCTGTAAAATGTATCTCCATGTTTGTCTTATCACAAAGTATATAGATTTTTCTTCCACCAATCTTTGTTAATTGAAAAAATAATCATTAAATTATAGTTATTTTTTTGGTATACAATTTTCTAAGCATGTAACTTATCTTAATTTACCTGCCCAGTGGGAAGAAACACACAAGTGGATACTAACCCCATTTGTTCTTTTGGAGTAAAGGGAAAATTATACTTAAAATCCATTGATCAAGAACTTAAATTCACAGGGAAAGAGAATGAATATTAGGGTATGTTTATTTATTGGCACATTCACCCATGGCTTTATGAACCCCTTTTAACTGATATCTCCTGATATAAGCACATGTGAGTACTCAGCAACCCCAACTATGTGTAGTAAATGACTAATCAAATTCCAAAAGAAGTTAGCAATTCCATTCACTTGGTCTAAAAGATCTTGGGACAATACTAATCTCCTACTGCAATAGCATAAAGCTTATCATTACAATAAATCTGCTGTTTGTTACAGAATGTTTACTATCTGCCAACCATCATGCCAACTGCTTTACATGCTAAACATTTCATTGAAACCTCACAAGACCCACCCAATTATGAATCCGATTTAAAATTAGAAATTTGAGGTTCCTGCAAATTCAACAACTTGGCCCAAGTTCAGCTAGAAATGGAGAGCTAGATTTGAAACCATGTCCGAATCCCAAGCCTGTGATCTCAACTCTACTATTCTCAGCCCACAATCTTCTCATCTTCCCATCCCTTGCTCATCAGCTGGTTACCAGGTGAGTTCCATAGAATCTTAAGCCAATTAACTCAATTCCGTTTCCTGAGGTTCCAGACCCTCTCTGCCCACACTGCCCTCTTTTCTCACCTCAATGCTAGGATTTCCCACCTACCCAAAACTTTGTGAGGATTTAATCCATGCTAGGGAGCAACTACCCAAGAAGGCTCAGCCTCGTTGTGGGAAAGGAAAGAGACCATACAAAGAGTTCTCCAGTCCTTTGTAACTCACATACCTCATCACAAACTCATCATCTTCCTTTTTAAACCAACTCCTCCTCTAAAGCAAGCACCAAATCTCAAGTTACTGGGACAGCTTTCTCAAATGAAGTGTCCAACCAGTTGCTAAACTCTGTACATTTTTCCTTCAATGTTACTCCTATGTGTTCATTTTCTAATCCTACTACGTACAGCATGTTTGTATTACCTGCTCTCCTTAGGGTTATAAATTCATTCCAACCATTTTCTCTGTCTCTGTTCTCTCCTGCCCTCATTCCTCTTAGAAAGTAACCTAAAAATCCCTTTTATCACATTAATTAACAGCTCAAAAAAAAAAAAATCAGTTTGCTTCCATTGTTTACTGAATGGGTTATTTTAAAAGTTTCCATATAGCTTTTAAAAACTTGGGTAAAATGGCCTCTGTCTACTTTCTTTCCCTTTAGTTCACTAAATTTTTATTCTAACGTGTGTCTGGCCTCCTAACTCAGATGCTTTCTTAACTCTGTGATCCTGTCGCGGGAAGGACTCAGGCAGAACACCAAGATGAAGGAATAAGCAGTTTATTTACGCTCATGGACCCAGAGGAGTCAGACTCCAAATTCTGGGCCCGGAACATGGATTTCTTCTTCCTTACATACTTTTGGGGAGCGGGCGGAGGCGGGACAAGCGGGGAACAGAGAAGAGGGAGCAAGCGTGGGAAAACAGAGCCTGTCCTAAAGTAGCTCCTCTATCTATGGCTAAACTTCCTTCACCTTGCTGAATTTCCTGTCACAAACCTATTCACATTCTCTATCCTGTATGAGGTATGTTTCCCCTTGTATCCCCTCACAGTCATTCTATTTCATCCTTAAAGACCCAGATTATTTTTTGAAACTCCAATCAGAAATTACCCCTCTCTCTCTGAAACCCTAACAAGTTTACTGATATCACTACTTCTTTTTCTTTTTTTTTAAAGATTTTATTTCATTATTTGAGAAAGAGGGGAAGGGAGAGAGGAAGAGAGGGAGAGAGAGACATCAATGTATGGTTGCGTTTCACCTGCCTCCAGCCACAGACCCCACTGGAGACCTGGTTTGCAACCTGGTTATGTGCCCTGGCTGGGGAATCGAACCTGCAATCTTTGGGTTCGTAGGCTGGCACCTTATCCACTGTGCAACCAGCCAGGGCTCTTTTCCTTTTTTAATAATTTTACTTTTCAAAAGATTTTATTTATTTATTTATTTATTTATTTATTTATTTATTTTTAGAGAGAGAGGAAAGAAAGGGAGAGAAACATCAATGTTTGGTTACCTCTCACACACCCCGAACTGCGGACCAGGCCTGCAATCCAGGTATGTGCCCTGTTTGGGAATTGAACCACTGATGCTTTGGTTCACAGGCCAGGGGCTCAATCCACTGGGCCACAGCAGCCAGGGCTAATATTACTACTTCTTGATACTTATCTCAAAATGCCTTGTACTGTGACTATGAAAGTGGGGGTTTTATCCTCCCCACCTAATATTAAGTTTTTAAGAGCAGAACTCACAATTTACACACTTTCACCCTAATGCAGCACCTGTCACGGTACCTTGTATATGAGAAAAACTGCACAGATATGCTAACTGAATAAATAAAATATATGAAATGGGTAAAATACTGTGATAGTCAGCATCTAAGATGGGCCCTAAGGATCCCTACCTTCTGGTATTCATGCCCCTCTTGTAGTGAATAACTAATAAAAAGTTATAGAAATGACAGATTGTGACTTCCAAGGTAAAGTCAAACAATATTGTGAGTTCTGTGACCATAATGTAAACTATGGATTTTGGGTGATTATAATGTGTCAATATAGGTACTTCAACTTTACTGCTCTGGTGAAGGATGTTAATAATGAATGAGGCAATGCATGTGTGAGGGTAGGAGGTGTATGGAAAATCTCTGTATTTTCCTTTCAAATTTGCTATGAACCTAAAACTGCTCTAAACAAAGCCTTTTAAAAGCAAAAGGTATTGTGGCTTTTACTTTGTGCTCTCTTCTATCACTTACCCTTGGGGAAGGAGATAACCATATCATAAGGATACTATGGGTTGGTCACATGTGAGAAAAACAAAATCTCTTGCCAACAGCCAGTGCCCCCTTGTTTACTGCATGAATGAGCCAATTTGGTAGTGAGTCTTCCAATCCCACTCAAGTCTTCAGATGACTACAGCCCCAGCCAAGGTCTTGACTACACTCTGCTGAGAGATCCTAAGATGGAATCACCCAGCTAAACTGCTCCAGAATTCCTGACTCATAGAAACTATGGGAGATAATAGACATCTGTGGGGGACCCCCAACCCGCAGAGATGCCCTGGTGGCGCAGATGAAATGAACCTTTCCAGGCAGCTCATGCTAAGTGAGAGAAGGTTGACCAGTGTGTTTGACAAAGGCCTCGATGGCCCACCCCCACAGGTTTTTATTGATGATTGCACAATGTTGAGGATGCAGTACATACCACAAATCATTATCACAGAAGAGTATTAAAAAGAAAGGGAGTTGTTAAGTTTAGATAACAATAGAAAAAATGTGACCATCTGCTTCAGGCTATGGTCTGTTAGACAAGGAGACTCCAAGAACACCAGGTGGCCCATAGAATTTTAGGGAGGGTGAGATTACATGTGGTTAAGGTTTAACATCTACTGCAGATACAAAAACACAAGTCAAGGAAGTTCAGGTCACAGGACCAACTTCAAAGGGTGTATGGAATACTCCCAAAGCCAGATCTGGCGAGCGGTGGGGAATGGGCCCCTTGGAGCACCAGAGCCTGTATGCACCCAGCTTTATCAGGTCTTACAGGCTTGGCCTGGCCTGCACAGGGCTTCATGCCCAGACACTTTCCCAGGTCGGCCCCAACAGACATCTATTGTTTTATCAGATCCTAAATTTTATAACTGATGACAAAGCAATATGTAACTAATACACACACCCATGATTGTAACTGTAAACATAAACATAAGAAAGTCCAAAAGACTTCCATTGAGTTTGAGGAAAAGATGAAGAGAAAAATGGGAAATAATAAAGTCTTTTGATTGGAGCATTTTGAAGAGAGAAGACTTCAAAATTTTGAATACCTGGTTTGGACATACAAGACTTTTCTGTTGCTAGAGACCATAAATGAAAGATTGTTTCAATATCCAGGTCTCTGTGCATGTTTCTGATCTGTAAGCCATAACCTCTAGGTATTTTTACTATCTTAATTATCAAGCATATGATAAATATTGGTGGCTATTATTTGTGCAGCATCCCTATTATCAAAAACTGTTCTAAGATATTCCCAACAACATTAGGGTTAAATAGATACTCTTATTATCTCCATTTTACAAAAGAGACCACTGAGACACACAGAGTAAATAACTTGCTCTAGATTTCAGAGCTGGAAGTAGGCAAAGCTGGTTTTGGATCCAGGCAGCCTGGAATGACAGCCCACACTGAATGACTAAGCTATATGAGAAATCATGCTTCCTTTAAAACTCGACAAGATACTCATTTCACAGAAATCATTTAAATGTATTAAAATTAAGTTTATTTTAAATTAGGAACTGAAATTAACACACAGATTGCCTCAGCAAACCTTACTTAGTTAGAAAATGGTCTCACTTTACTTCTTTTGATAATTAAAATCCTAAAGTAAAGCTGAGAGGCTATCTCATTCTGCACTCCTTCAAGAGACCCTCTCAAAGCCTTGAGTGTATTTATCTCCAGCATAGTGGGATTTGAAGCATCCTTTCATTCAAGTTGGGTGTATCAAACAGTAATGTTTGAATCCAGACTGCAATTGTTGATTTTTCAAATAAAATTATATCTATTTTATTCTTTTGGTGAAGTCTAGAAGTAACATAATAAATAAAAAGAAAAATATAATTTAGAATATATTTTCCTTCATGTTATTTTTAACAAATGCTATTCAAAATCCTGAGGAAGAATTTAAAAAATCTGTAAGACCTTGTCCTCAGGTAGTTTATACTCTCAAATTATTCATCAACTATAATACCTTTTCATTATAAAGAGGATAAAAATTATATTGCAAGAATCTAATAAAATAGACATAAAATTGTTTCACATCCTAAGTATCCAACAAGCCTTCTATATATTGGATCATAGATTAGCAAATAAAAATTATAAATCCATTTTCAATAGTCTCAATATAAATTTACAATATATATTAATAATACAATTTCCAAATTGTATTAATCTTTTTATTTTTTTGTTTTTTGTTATTTTTAATTTTTTTTCTTTCAGACATTCTATTGTTTTAAATTTAATTTTATTGTGTTGTATTACATCCATCCCCTTTTTACTCCCCTCTGTCCCCTTCCCCACCCACCCACTCCCCCATAAAGTCAATCCCACTTGTTGTCCTTGTCCATGGTTCTTCCATACTAGGATCTTGTCTAAACTTTGACTCTTCCTCCCCCTCCTGCTATTCCCCTTCCCCATGCCCACTGAAAGCCTATTCATAGTATACATATATCTGGTTCTGTTTTGCTTGTTGTTTGTTTTGTTTATTATTGTCTTGTAATGGGTGAGATCATATGGTAATTGTCTTTCACTGACTGGTTGATTTCATTATGCATAATACTTTCAAGTTCCATCCATGTTGTTGCAAAGGGAAGGAGTTCCTTCTTTCTTTCTGCTGTGTAGTATTCCATTGTGTAAATGTACCAAAGTTTTTTGATCCAATCATCCACCGATGGGCACTTAGGCTGTTTGAGGCACTTGGTTATTGTAAATAACACTGCTATGAACATAGGGGTACATAGGTTCTTACAAATTGGTGTTTCAGGGTTCTTCAGGTATAGTCCTAGTAATGAAATTGCTGGATCAAAAGGCAGTTCCATTTTTAGTTTTCTGAGGAAACTCCATACTGTTTTCCATAGTGGCTGCACCAGCCTGCATTCCCACCAACAGTGCACCAGGGTTCCCTTTGCCCCACATCCTTGCCAACACTTGTTATTTGTTGATTTGTTGATGATTGCCATTCTGACAGGCGTGAGGTGGTATCTTATTTTGGTTTTAATTTACCTCTCTCTGATGGCTAGTAATGTTGAGCATTCTTTCATATGCCTTTGGGCCCTTTGTATGTCTCCCTCAGTAAGTTGTCTGTTCAGGTCCTTTGCCCATTTTTTAATTGGGCTGTCTGTCTCTCTGGTGTTGAGTCCCATTAGTTCTTTATATATTTTGGAGATCAAACCCTTGTCTGAGGTATCATTGGCAAATATGTTTTCCCATACAGTTGGTTCCCTTCTAATTTTGCTGGTGTTTTCTTTAGCTGAACAGAAACTTTTCAGTTTGATATAGTCCCATTTATTTATTTGTTCTTTAATTTCCTTTGTCCTTGGTGAAGTATCAGTAAACACTTTTCTGTGTAGGATATCTAAAATTTTAGTGCCTATATTTTTCTCCAGGACCTTTATGGTAGCACTGCTTATGTTTAATCCTTTATCCACCTTGAGTTTATTCTGGTGTATGGTGTAAGTTGATGGTCTAGTTTTATTTTTTTGCATGTTGCTGTCCAGTTCTCCCAACATCATTTGTTGAAAAGACTGTTTTTAGTCCATTTTACTGATTGATACTTATTTATTGCCATTTCCCCCCTTTCTACCTGTGCCCCTCTCTGTCTCCCTATGTTTCTTCATTTTTTTAAAGCAGACCCTTTAGCATTTCTTGCAATGCTGGTTTGGTACAGATGTATTCTTTTAGTCTTCTTTTGTCTGGGAAACTCCTTATTTCTCCTTCCATTTTAAATGAGAGCCTTGCTGGGTGGCGTATTCTTGGTTGCAGGCATTTGTTTCCCATTACTGGGAATGGTTTTTGCCATTCCCTTCTGGCTTGTAATGTTTCTGTTGAATAATCATTTGATAACCTTATTGGAGCCCCCTTATATGTTATTTGCTGTCTCTCTCTTGATGCTTTTAGGATTCTCTCTTTGTCTTTGAAATTTGCCATTTTAATTATAATGTGTCTTGGAGTGGGTCTGTTTGGATTCATCTTTATTGGGACCCTCTGTGCTTCCTGAACTTGGGTAATGTTTTCATTCATCACGTTAGGGAAGTTTTCTATCATCATTTTTTTTTAACACGTTCTCCATTCCTTATTTCTCTTTTCCTTCTGGTATCCCAATGATACAGATGTTATTGTGTTTCATATTGTCCTGCTGCTCTCTTAAACCCTCTTCATTCTTGTTCAGCCTTTTTTCATTCTGTTGCACTGTCTTGGAATATTTTTCTAGGTTGTCCTACAGCTTGTTGGCCCATTTCTCTGCTTCCTTTAGCCTATTGTTTATTCCTTCTACTGTATTCTTCAATTCAGAAATTATATTCTTCATTTCCTCCTGGCTCTTACTGATAGTTTCTAAGTCCTTTTTAATGCTGGTGTAGCTCTTCGTAAGTTCCTTATAACTTCCCTGGAGTTCTTTGTAGTCCCCAGGAGTTGTTTATAGTTTTCTTTAGCTGGCTGAGCTTGTTGAGCTTCTCTATCATCATTCTTTTGAATTCCACATCTGATAGTTTGTTTGCCTCTGCTTCATTTAGAGATCTTTTTGGGTATTCTTCCTTTCCTTTTGGTGATGGACTGATTCTTTTTTCCCCCATTTGGGGTGTCTGTTGTTGCTTATGTTTGTTTTGCATTAATCTGCTTTGATTTCTTGCCTTCATGGAGCACCCTTCTGTGTTAGGAGATTTGTGGAGTTCAGTGTTGCAGTCTCCTAGATTTCCTCAAATTGTTGCTCTTGGGGTGGCCTTTATGTCATTAACTTGGGCTGTCTGGTTGTATTTTGGGTTTGTTGAATGTGTTGGTCCTTTCCCTCCAGTTGGCTGATTGAGAGACACTTTTTCTATCCTATCTCATACACTGTTTTTGAGCTGCTCTTAAAACAGAACCTTCAGTCCATACAAAGAAAACAGACCTTCAGAGATATCTTTCTCTTTTAATCTGTCTTTTGACCACCTATGAACCTAGCTATATACCTATACCCTTCAATGTAACACCCACTTTTAATCACACCCTCAGCTGCAACTGAGCCAGTCTTAACAGGGTTGATATGATAAGACTGTTATAAGGGAGGAAAAATTATTAAGTTGAATAAAGTATAGATAATTTTGAAGGGTGCAAAGGAGTAGCAAAGATAGTGGGGATGCCAGAGAGAAAGCCAACTTATCTCTTCTATAGAAATGGGGAGGGGGAAAATCAGAATGCCTCAACTGCAAGTAAACAGTATAAGCCTATATATATAGTTGCCACATCTACCTCCCTGTGCACCCTCAATGAGCACTGATTGGTCCAGGTAGCACCAGAACCCGTGTGCTTTTAGAAGAAAAAAAGAATGTGTAGTCCCTGGTAGCGCCCCCACAAATAAATAAATAAATAAATAAATAAATAAAGGTTTATGGGGCTGGGGAAGGGAGGAATTCTTAGATTGATGACTGTGAAGGAGTTGTAGCAGGAGACTGAGTCAACTTTAAAACAAGAGTAGGAGGAGGCTCTTGCGTAGATGGATTGAGATAAGGGAGGAGTAAAAATATAAGAACTAGGATACACTACGATATAAACAGTATTTACCTAAAATGCACTAATTGTAGTAACTTTTGAATCGGATATGTTAGGGATTAATAGTTCACGTAGCTCTCAGTGTAACTCAGGTGCTTGAGATTAGCAGAGATCCATTTCCTGAGTCTGCCTCTTTTTCTTGATCAAGTCTCTGCAGTCTCCAGTCAGGCTGTGTGGTCGTGGAGTGGCAGGGCCTATGGCTGTCACAGTCAGGGCTGATTCTGAGTGCCAACCCTCCCAACTCCCCACCATAGGCTGAGCCTCAAGGAGCCTAGCTGGGTTTTTGCACTGCCAGCATTTTGGGGCCCTCCCTTCTCTCATTGGTTCTGTGTGAAGATGTGCAGGGTGCTTATGTGGTGTTGATGGCTACTCCTCCCCCTCCAGCTCCTTGAGGAGGTTTCTGCCTGTGATGGGAACCTGGCTTCAAGTGGGGTGGCCTACAACTTCCTTTGCTCCTGTGATGGCTGGCCCTCCCCTTACAGTTCTTTGAGGAGGTAGCCCCTGTCAGCAAAGAGTGCCTAGTTCCCCAGGGGGCCCACAGGGTCCCTGCTGGCCATGGCTAGCCCTCCCCCTACAGCTCTTTGTAGAGGTTTTCACTGCCTTTGATGGGCTTCTGGTTCTGTGGGGAGCCCTGTAGCAACAGCACTGGCAATGGCTATCCCTTTCCTCCAGCTCTTTGAGGAGGTTTATGCTGCCTGCAATGGGCACCTGGCTCTATAGGGGAGTCCAAGCTGTGTGCTGGTGATGGCAACCCCTCCCCCTCCAGCTCTTTGAGGAGGTTTTTTTTTCACCTGCAATGTGTGCACCATTTGCACCAGCAGCAAGTTCCTGATGCAGTTTTGCATTTTCATGGGAGCCTGTGCAACAGTGTGGATACATGGGGTTAGGACTCCCTTTTCACTGGGGCTCTGAGCTGCCCTCTCCCTGGGTGGCTCAGTGGCACAATTTTTGGCCCTCCGGCTACCCCTACTGATGCACTTCCCCACTCTCCGCTCCTGCTCCCAGTGGGTCTCTACTCCTCCACCTCTGGCCCCGGGAGGCAGGAGGCACTTCCTCTCTCTCAGCCTCCCAGCATGGCTCTCACATAGTCCCTCCCCTAAAGGAGTTCTTGTCCTCAATCCCTCTGGAGTTTGCACTCACTGTTCATACTTCACCAATCAGATTTCTAGTCACTGGGGAGCCTGAAGCCGTCTTCAGTTAGAGCTGCCCTCTGGGTAGAGCCACCAATGCCCAGAGCCAACCTCAGCTGGCTGGCCGAACAGTTCAGAATTGTCTCACTTGCTCTCCTATGGGTCTCTGCAGCCTCTGGGCTGTTCACCCCTGAGTCCAGATGCTTACCGCTCCAATTCACAGGGACCTATAGACATCTTGTGCTCCCTACCCTATCCTCCAGCTGCTCTGGCACTCAAGAATGCTATCAGCACTGCCCTCTACTCTGTCACCATCTTCCTTCCTTGCCTATAATTTTTTATCTTTGTTGTATTTTTACCTGAATTTGGAATTAGGATAATAATGGCCTCATAAAGACTCAGGGAATCTTCCCTGTTCCTGAATTTATTGGAATAGTTTGAGAATTCTTTCTTAAATGTTTGGTAAAATTCACTTGTGAAGCCATCCAGTCTAGGGCTTTTGTGTACCAAGAATTTTTTGATTACTGCTTCAATTTCACTAGGTGTTATCAATCTATTCAGGTTTTCTGCTTCTTCTCCATTCAATTTTGGAAGATTTCATGTTTCTAGAAACTTGTTTATTTTGCCCTGGTTGTCCTGATTAGCAGATAGTGGCTCATAGTAATTTCTTGCAATCCTTTGTACTTCTGAGGTACCAGTTGTAACTTTTCATCT
The DNA here is from genome assembly GCA_004026585.1 of Noctilio leporinus. Lineage (NCBI taxonomy): Eukaryota > Metazoa > Chordata > Mammalia > Chiroptera > Noctilionidae > Noctilio > Noctilio leporinus. The sequence goes on from PVIW01007692.1 coordinate 31,233, forward strand.
TTCATTTCTAATTTTATTTATTTGTGTCTTCTCTCCTTTTTTCTTGATGAGTCTGGTTAAACATTTGCCTTTTTAAAAAATCTTTAAGAGCCAACTCCTGGATTCATTGATCCTTTGAATTGGATTTTTTTTTTAGTTTCTATATCATTTAATTCTTCTCTGATCTTATTTTCCTTCTTCTACTCACTCTGGGCTTTGTTTGTTGTTATTCCTCTAGTTCTCTTAGATGTAGGGTTAAATTGTTTATTTGAGATCTTTCTGGCTTCTTTAGGTAAGCCTGTATTGCTATGAACTTCCCTTTCAGGAATGCCTTCACTGGGTCCCATAGGTTTTGTGCTGTTTTGTATTCATTTTCATTTGTTTCCAGAAACTATTTGTATTCATTCTTGATCTCTTTGTTAACTCATTTATTGTTTAATAGCATGTTATTCAGTGTCTATGAATTTGAACATTAATGAGTTTTTTCCTTAAGTTTGGCTTCTAGTGTCAAGCTATTGTGATCCAAGAAGATATTTGATATGATTTTAGTTTTCTTGAATTTGTTGAGACTTGTTTTGTATCCTACCATGTGGTCCATCTTTGACAATGATCCATGTGCATTTGAAAGAATGTAAATTTTGCTTCTTTGGGGTGAAATGCCTTGTAAATATCAATTAAATCCATTTGACCTAGGGTATTATTCAATGCCATAATATCCTTGTTGATTTTTTGTTTGAACAATCTGTTCATTGTTGATGGTGGGATATTAAAGTCCCTTACAATGACTGTATTGCTGTTAACATCCTTAAAATTCTCCAAGATTTTTCTTATGTGTTTAGGTGTTCCTATGTTGGGTGCATATATATTTATAAGGATTATATCTTCTTGTTAGACTACTTCCTTAAGTACTATGCAGTGACCTTCTTTTTCTCTTGTTATAACCTTTGTTTTAAAGTCTATTTTGTCTGATATAAATATTGCTACCTCAGCTTTTTTTTTTTTTTTTTTTTTTTTTCATGCCTAGTTGTTCAGAATATTTTTCCATTCCTTCACTTTTAGCCTATTAGATCTTTTGTTCTGAGTTGGGTCTCTTGTAGGCAGCACATATGCAGGTTGTTATTTTCTTATTCATTCAGCTATCCTATGCCTTTTGATTGTAGCATTTAATCCATTTACATTTAAGGCTATTATAGATAGGTAGTTATTCATTGCCATTTTCCCCCTTTGTGTGTATGTTTCTCTCTCTCTCTCTCTCTCTCTCTCACCTTGACTTGCCCCTCCCTTCATCTTCTTACGGCAGTCCCTTTAGCATCTCTTATAATGCTGATTTGGTGGAAATGTATGCTTTAGTTTTTTGTTGTTGCTGTTGTTTTGTTATTATTTTTGTTTGTTGGTTTGTTGGTTTGCTTTATCTGGGAAGCTCCTTATGTCACCTTCCTTTTTAAATGAAAGCCTTGCTGGGTAGATTAGTCTTAATTGCAAAATTTTGCTTTTCATTACTGAAAGCTTCATGCTATTCCCTTCTGGCTTATAGCATTTCTGATGAGTAATTAGCTGTAGCCTTATTGGATCTCTCTTGTCTCTCACTAAATGTTTCCCCCTTACTGACTTTACAATTTTCTTTGTCTTTAATTTTTGCCATTTTAATTATGTGTCTTGGAATAGGCTTCTTTGGGTTCATCTTGATTGGGGCTCTCTGTGCTTCCTAAACTTCATGATTTTTTTCCCTCACCAAGTTAGGGAATTTTTCTATCATCACTTCTTCAAGCAGATTTTCTATCCCTTGCTCCTTTCCTCTCCTTCTGCAATCCCTATGATGTGAATACTGTTATGTTTCATGTTGTCTTACAGTTCCCTTAAGTGATTTTTATTCTTTTTGAGTTTTTGTTTGTTTGTTTTGTTGCACTGACTGGGTATTTTGTTCTACCTTGTCTTCCAACTTGATGATTCTACTCTCCACTTCACCTAGCTTGCTCTTAATTCCTTCTGGTCTATTCCTCTTTCAAATATTGCATTCTTCATTTACTCCTGGTTCTTATTCATAGTTTCTCTGTTATTTTTCATGCTTCTGTACTTCCCACTAACTTCCTTACAGTTCTCACTGAGTTCCTTTAGTAACCTTATAACCATTATTTTGAACTCTATGCCAATAAAATTGCTTGCCTCAGTTTCATTTAGTACTCTTTCTGGGGATTCCTCCTTTCCTTTCAATTGGAGGCTATTCCTTTGTCTCCGCATTTTAGGTGGCTATTTTTTGTTTCTTTGTGCTTCTTAGATTGATCTGGTTTGACTCCCTATGTTCATGGAGGTGGCCTTTTATTGGAGGCATCCAGTGGGACTCAGTAGTGCAGTCTCCTTGAATTTCTGAACTGGGTACTCTATGGATGCCCTTTATGCATTTTTTGTGGGCTCTCTTATTGTAATTAGGTTTTGGTTATTTTTGGATTATTCCCTGGTGGGCTTGCCTTCCAGCTAGCTAACTAAGTCACAACTCCCACTACATCTTGTATGCTGTCATACAGGAGCTACCAGAACAAAACAAAACAACCCAGCATACAAAACCCACACCAGCAAAAATACCCCCAACCACTACTGCAATATTGGCAACAACTGAGCTAAGATTCATAAAGGTGGAGAGTAAAAATATTATGTAAAATGAAAGAAGAATATGAGGTGACTAACAAGAAGAAAAATGACTTTGAGAGGATAGTGGAAGGAAAAATAATAAGAGTAGGGAATAGAAACAAGGTAAAGAAAAGGAGGGAAAAAATTTACCATGTTAAAAAAAATAAGGAATAGGGCAAACTAGAGTAAGACAAGGGAATAGTATATACAATATTTTTGGAGGAAAAAAATAGTGAATAAAAATAAGGGCCAAATTGCAGTAAGATAACTACCTCAGCAATATCCACAACAAAGGATTGAAGATTGTTACAGCAGGAAAGAGACTAATAATATTATATGAAAGAGAAAAAGAAAAGAGGTTGTGAAATGTCTAAAGGAAAGAAAACTAACTTTGAAGGATAGAGGGAGAAGAAATAATAAGCATAAGGGTTAGAAACCAGGCTAAGAAAGAGAGAAGATAAAATTAAAAATAAAAATAAAAGTCAGGGCTCACCTCCCAAACCTGTCTCCAATGCCCCCTTTTCTTTATCTTTACAGGGAGTCAAAAGCAGCCTTGCCTAGGCCCAAATCCTTCCTACAACATTTCTAGAGAGCTTAAGCAGCTCTGTCTAGGCCCTCTACTATTGCTACTTCTTTTCTAAGCCCTTCCTTATTTCACTGTCGCCACCTTTAATTAACATGCTCTCAAAACCACCTGCACTTGTGTTGTGAAATCTTTCCTGCACAAAGTCAAGAACACACAAACTATACCAACCTGAAGCAGACCTGCTTTAGGCCCAGTTCCTGTTCACTAACATCAAGTACCTTGCACTGTTTCTGTTACATAATAGGTAGTTATTTTCTTCAGGGGTTTTTTCAGCCCATGTTCATCCTATGCCATTTATGTACTAGGTCTTCTTTTAAATGACAGAGAGTCAACAGAGAACAAATTAGACAATGGTTCCTACCCTTCCATTATAGTGGGGCAGTGAACACATAAATAAACAAGTCAATAAATAACATGTTAGAGAATAATAAGTGCTGTGTAGGAAAAAAAATAGGAGAGGGAAGGCCAGGGCAGGGAGAGCTCAATAAGGGGATGCTCAATAAGAGAGAGGGAGAGAGAGAGAGAGAGAGAGAGAGAGAGAGAGAGAGAGAGAGAGAGAGAAATAGCAGTAGGAGAAAAGCAATTAGTTACATACAAGGAAACTACCATATGACTGTCAGCTGATTTCTCAACAGAAACTTTGCAGGCCATCAGGGATTGGCAAAAAAATAGTCAAAGTGATAAAAAGTCAGGACCTACAATCGAGATTACTCTTCCTAGCAAAGCTATCATTTAGGGCAAAGAACTTCCCGGATAAGAAAAATCTTAAGAGTTCATCACCACCAAACTAGTCTTACATGAAATGTAAAGGGTCATCTTTAAGAAGAAGAAAAAGATTTAAAATATGGACAATAACACCCCCAAAATATAAACAATTAACAATAAATACATATCTATCAACGATTGAATCTTTAAAAAACACAGAACAAACAGAAACAGAAATAAAAAACAATTGTATTTGTGAAAGGTAAGATTTATTAAGAGCAGAAAAGCTCTTGAAAAACAAGATATACATGTATACATAGTAGAGGCAGGATAGAAAATAGATCCATAAGACTTCTGACCAAGGATCTCTGATTGAGAGGCACACAGACAGGCAGGAGGTAAGGAAAATGGGATGGACCATGACCATGGATGAGCTGAGTACAACCTGGAACTAATCTGATACCTTTAAAGGGAATTCATGTGGAAGCTAAATCCATACCTACAGATTACCTATGGCTATTCAACTGATATGCTAAAGTCCAAGTTGGGTAATTTACTCATGCTGTCTAGTGAGGTCCTACATAATATCCTGAGCATAACATAAGCTTAACATAAAACTTAACTGACTCCATCTGAACTTTCAGGCATGGACATCTCTGGGACACCAGTAAACTCCTTAAATAAATGGTGTGCAGCATGATACTCAAAAGCTAATTGGGAGAGAGAAGGAAGATGGCAGCAGAGTAATGGGCAGTCTGACAGCTTTCTCAAGTACCAGAGCAGCTGGAGAATAGGGTAAGGAACATGGGACAGGTGCAAGTCATAGAGAATTAATGTGGTTAGCATCTGGATTCTGAGGTGCATAGTCCAGAGGCTACAGAAAGATGTAAATGAGTTGGTGAGACAGTTCCAGAGCCAGCCTGGCCTGCAGGCTGAAAACATCTGAGGGGCTCTGCCCAGAGAGGGGGCTCTGACTTAAAGACAGCTTCAGGCTGCCTGTTGACTGGATATTTGAGCAGCAAATAGTGTAGATAGTAAGCACAAACTCTGGAGAACTGAGGGGTGGAGCTCCTGCAAGGGAGGTACTGAATGAGAGCTGCACTCCGTGGCTGAGAGAGAGGAAACATGGATGTCAGAACCAGAGTAGGGGGTGGGGGGACAAGAGATCCCCCATCAGCAGCACCAGTTGGGAGCTCACAGGAGCCAGAAACACAAAAGCTGACTTGCAGCTACCACCACAAGCACAGGAAGCTCAGAATCCAAGTGGGAAGAGAAGTGCACTTCCACATAGCACTGTGCCAACTCTCACAGTGCCTGCCTTGCAAAATCTATGTGAGAGGCCACTAGGCACACAAACAATGGCAGGTTACCCAGGCTCGGAGCCCATGCAGCCAACAGCAGCAGTGGCTTGCCACCATCCTGGACCCAGAGCTTGCTTTGAAGAACCTGAGGTGAAGGAAGGAGCCACCATCCTCACCTCTATGGAACCAGCCTACTGGGGCTGTGGCATTCAGAACCAGCCCTGACTGTGACATTCAGAACCAGCCCTGACTGTGACAGACTCCAAATTGCTAGGCCCTGCCCTCCCAAGGTGCTTAGCCTGACAGCAGACTGCAGAGAGACTTAATCAAGGAAAATTCAGGAAATGGATCTCTGCTAACCTCAAGCATCTGAGTTATACTGAGCTACATGAATTATTAATTCCCAACATATCCTTTTTAATAGCCATTTTTGTCCTCATAATTAGTGCATTTTAAGTAAATAGTGTTTATATTATAGTGTATCTCAAATCCCCTAGTTTACTCCTCCCTTCTCTCAATGCATTTAACCACCTGAATTCCTCTTCTTACTTTTGTTTTAAAGTCTACTTTCTCTTCTGCTATGACTTGTTCCCATTCCTCACTCTAAATATTCCTCCTCTCTCCAGCTTCTTAAAATTATTTGTGTGTGTGTGTGTGCTATTAGGTGCTGCACATTCTTTTTTCTGCTCAAAAAAAAATACACTTGTCCTTTTTCCACATTGACCAATTAGTGCTCATTGAGGGTGGATAGGGAGGTAGGTGTGGAATCTTTACAAACATAGTTATAAAACTGACTTAGTTATAAATTGAAGGGAAGTTATAAATCACTTCTTTTTCCTCCAAACATCTCTTAATCTTTCTCTCTTTTTTACCTCATACTCCTATCTCACCTATAGGAATCATAGATCATATGTTGTTGATAGTGCTGTGACAAAACTAATTCACCAACTGGATTCATACTTTTTTTCCATTTTTACTATTTTTTCTAAGTCAACTTCCTTACAGTAGTTTTCTTATGTATGTATGTGTTCTCTCACACAGTGTCTATATATAGGTATATATGCACAAGTATAAATGTATATAACTTCTAATTAGGCTTAATACTGTTCACTCACACTTTGTTACTGCATCCTGATTCTTCCCCCCACCCATTTCTATATAAGAGGTAAAGTTTGCTTTCCCTCTCGCATCCCCCTACCACTTCTCACCACTATCTTTGCTATTCCTTTGTACCTTTCGACAATTATCTAATTTCAGTCAATTCAGTTGTGTTTCCTCTCTTATAATAGTCTTATTATATTTACATCCTTATTAAGATTGGCTGATTTGCAGCTGAGAGTGTGATTAAGGGTAAGAGTTATCTTTGAGGGTATGGGCATATGAAGCCAAAAGTGTGAAAAAGGGTGTAAGATATCTTTGAAGGTGTGGTTATTTTATCTGGACTGGTGGCTCTGTTTTGGGAGCAGCTCAATAACAGTATATAAGATGTAGTAGAGAATTGTCTCTCAATCAACCAGCTGAAGCAACACAAACCAAATCCAAAATATAACCAGATAGCCCAAATTAATGACATAAAGGGTACCCCAAGAGCAACAAGTTGAGGGAATCCAGGAGACTGCACCACTGAACCCCATAAATCTCCTGCCACAGAAGGGCACTCTATGAATGCAGGGAGTCATAGCAGATTAATCCAAGAAACAAAAACAAGCAACAACAGACATGCAAAATGGGGAGAAAAAGAAACAGTCCATCACCAAAAAGAAAGGAAGAATCACCAGAAAGGATGCTAAATGAAATAGAAACAAGCAAACTATAAGACATGGGATTCAAAAAAATGGTTATAAGAAAGCTCAATGAGCTCAAAGAAAACTACAAAGAACTCTAGGACAACTACAAGGAACTTACTGAAAATTACACCAGCATTAAAAAGGACATAGAAACCATCATTAAGAACCAGGAGAAAATGAAGAATAAAATATCTGAACTGAAGAACACAACAGAAGGAATCCAAATCAGGTTAGAGGAAGCAGAGGACCAGATCAGCAAATTGGAAGACTATAGGGAAAAAAATAACCTGACAGTGCAAAATGAAAAAAAGACTGAAAAAGGATGAAGAGGTTTTAAGAGAGCTGCAGGATAACATGAAATGCAATAATATCCATTTCATTGGGGTACCAGAAGGAGAAGAGAAGCAAGAGCAGAAAACCTGTTTGGAAAAATTATAACATAAAACTTCCCTAACTTGATGAGTGAAAAAGTTCAGGAAGTATAGAGGGCCCCAAACAGGCCTACCCCAAGAAATATCATAATTAAAACATCAAATTTCAAAGATAAGGAGGAAATCATAAAAGCATCAAGAGAGAAACAGCTAATAACATATAAAGGGGGCTCTGATAAGGTTATCAAATGATTTCTCAACAAAAACACAACAAGCCATAAGGGAATGGCAAAAAAAAAAAAAAAAAAAAAGCCTTCAACCAAGAATACTCTACCCAGCAAGGCTCTCATTCAAAATGGAAGGGGAAATAAGGAGCTTCCCAGACAAAAGAAGGCTAAAAGAATACAACTCCACCAAACAAGCATTGCAAGAGATACTAAAGGTACTCCTTTAAAAAGATGAAGAAACACAGAGACAGAGAAGAATACAGGAACAATGGGCAAAATGTCAATGAAGAAGCTACCTGTCAATAATAACCTTAAATGTAAATGGATTAAATGCACCAATAAAAAGACATAGATGAATGGATAAGAAAATGACCCGCATACATGCTGTCTACAAGAGATCCACCTCAGAACAAAAGATTGACACAGACTGAAAGTGAAAGGATGGAAAAATATATTTTAAGTAAACGGGCATGAATAAAAGGCTAAAGTAGCAATACTTATATCAGAGAAAACAAATTTTACAATGAAGGCCATAAAAAGAGACAAAGGAGGACATTTCATAATACTTAAGGGAACAATCCAGCATGATATAATCCTTGTAAACTTATATACACCCAACATAGACACACCCAAATATATAAGGAAAATCTTGAAGGACTTCAAGAAGGACTTCAAGAAGACTTCAAGAACACACTCATAGCAGGACATTTTAATACCCCATTATCAACACCAAGGATATTGTAGCATTGAACAACACTCTAGATAAAATGGACTTAACTGATATATACAGAACTTTTCACCCCAAAGAAGCAAAATACACATTCTTTTTGAATGAACATGGAACATTCTCAAAGATAGACCACATGATAGGACACAAGATAAGCCTCCATAAATTCAAGAACATTGAAATTATACTAAGCATCTTCTCAGATCACAATGGCTTAAAATTAGAAACAAACCCCAAGGGAAAAAAACAAGAAACCAAAAACATTCTAATTCATGGAGAATGAATAACATGTTATTAAGTAATGAATGGGTTAACAATGAGATCAAAGAAGAAATCAAAAAATTCTGGAAACAAATGAAAATGAATTCACAACACCAAAAAACCTATGGGACACAGCAAAGGCAGTCCTCAGAGGGAAATTCATAGCAATACAGGCCTACCTAAAAAGTTTAGCAGAAACTCATACAAACAGCCTAACCATAAAACTACAAGAACTAGAAGAGCAACAAGACAAAGCCCAGAGTGAGCAGATGGAAAGAAATGATCAAGATCAGAGCAGAACTAAATGACATAGAGACTAAAAGCACAATTCAAAGGATCAGTAAATCCAAGAGCTGGTTCTTTGAAAAGACAAACAAAATGGACAAGCTTTAACTAGTCTAATCAAGAAAAAAGAAAGAAGACCCAAATAAACAAAATCGAAACAACAGAGGAAAAATCACAATTGATACCACAGAAATACAAAGGATTATAGAAATTACTACATACAACTATATGATAAGAAATTTTATAACCTGGGCGAAATGGACATATTTCCGGAAATGTATATACCAAAACTTAGTCAAGAAGAAGCAGAAAACCTGAATAGACTGATAACAACTAGTGAAACTGAAGAAGTAATAAAAAAAAATCTACCAACACATAAGAGCCCCAAACCAGATGGCTTACATAGGTGAATTTTACCAAACATTTAGGGAAGAAGTAACTCCTATCCTTCTCAACCTATTCCAAAAATTCCAAGAAGAGGGAAGACTCCCAAACTCTTTCTATGAGGCCAATATTATTCTAATCCCAAAACCAGGTCAACACAAAACAAAGAAAGAAAACTACAGGCCAGTATCTCTGATGAATTAAGATGCGAAAATTCTCAACAAAATGTTGGCAAACCGGATCCAGCAATATGTTAAAAAAAAAATCATATACCATGACTGAGTGGGATTCATCCCAGGGATGCAAGGATGGTACAGTATTTGCACATCAATAAATGTAATACACCACATAAACAAACTGAAAGGCAAAAACCATATGATCATATCAATAGATGCCAAAAAAGCATTTGATAAAGTACTACAACCTTTTATGATAAAAATGCTCAGCAAGATGGGAATAAAGGGAGTACACCTCAACATAATAAAGACCATATAGGAGATACCTGATGCTGACATCATACTCAATAGACAAAAACTGAAAGCCTTTTCCTTAAGAACAGGAACAAGGCAAGGGTGTCCACTCTCTCCACTTCTATTCAACATAGTCTTGGAAGTTCTAGCCACAGCAATCAGACAAGAAAAAGGAATCAATGGCATCCAAATTGGAAAGGAGGAAGTAAAACTGTCAATATTTGCAGATGAGATGATAGTGTATGTAGAAAACCCTATAGACTCCACTAAAAAACTACTCAACCTAATAAGTTTATTTGGCAAAATAGCTGGATACAAAGTCAATATACAGAAATCAAAGACATTTTTATGCACCAACAATGAAACATCAGAGAAAGAAACTAGAAAACAAATCCCATTTACTATAGCAACAAAAAGATAAAGTACCTAGAAATAAATTTATCCACGGAGATAAAAGACCTGTAATCAGAAAACTGCAGAACACTGAAGAAAGACATTAAGGAAGATACAAATAAATGGAAGCATATACCATGTTCATGGACAAGAAGAATTAACATCATAAAAATGTCCATACTACTCAAAGCCACCTATAGATTATTCAACATAATCCCCATTAAAATACCAACATCATATTTCACAGACTTAGAACAAATACTTAAAATATTTATATGACATCAAAAATAACCCTAAATAGCTACAGCCATCTTGAGAAAGAACAAAGAAGTAGGAAAAAATTACAATACCAGATATCAAACTATGTTACAAAGCCATAGTAATCAAAAGAATATGGTACTGGCACAAGAACAGACAAACAGATCAATGGAACAGAATAGAGAGCCCAGAAATAAACCCAGGTCTCTATGGGGAACTAATATTCAACAAAGGAGAAAGGAACATAACATGGAGTGCAAATAGCCTCTTCAATAACTGATGTTGGGAGAACTGGACAGGTATATGCAAAAAAATGAAACTAGACCACCAACTTACACCATACACCAAAATAAACTTAAGATGTATGAAAGACTTAAACACAAGCAGTGCCACCAAAAAAGTCCTAGAGGAAAACATAGGCAAAATAATTGCAGATATCCCAAGCAGCAATATTTTCCCTGATATCTCTTGCACAGCAAGGGAAATAAAGGAACCAATAAATAAATGGGACTATATGAAACTGAAAAGTTTCTGCTCAGCTAAAGAAGGCATCATCAAGACAAAAAGGAAACCAACTATATGGGAAAACATATTTGCCAATGACACCTCAGATAAGGGTTTGATCTCCAAAATATATAAAGTACTAATACAACTCAACACCAGGGAGACAGACAACCCAATTAGTAAGTGGGCAAAGGACATGAACAGATACTTCTCCAAGGAAGACATACAAAGGGCCCATAGGCATATGAAAGGATGCTCAACATCACTAGCCATCAGAGATGCAAATTAAAATCACAATGAGATACCACCTCAAACCTGTCAGAATGACCATAATCACCAAATCAACAAACAACAGGTGCTGGTGAGAATGTGAAGAAAAGGGAACCCTTGTGCACTGCTGGTGGGAATGCAGACTGATGCAGTCACTATGGAATACATTATGGAATTTCCTCAAAAAACTAAGAATAGAACTGCCTTATGACCCAATGATTCCACTGCTAGGATTATACCCAAAGAATCCTAAACACCAATTCAGAAGAACCTACGTACCCCTATGTTCATAGCAGCGCTACTTACAATAGCCAAGTGCTGGAAACAATCTAAGTGCCTTTCAGTGGATGAATGGATCCAAAAACCGTGGTACATTTACACAGTGGAGTTCTACACAGCAGAAAGAAAGAAGTAATTTTACCATTTGCAATAACATGGTTTGAACTGGAGAGTATCATGCTTAGTGAAATAAGCCAGGCAGCAAAAATTAAATACCTTTTGTTCTCACTTAATACAGGAGACTAATGAACAAAGCAAGCAGGCGAGCAGAAAGGAACAAGAGACATGGGAGGAAAAAAAGAGGAGCGGAATGATGGTGGCTAAGGGGAAGGGGGTGAACAGAAAAAGCAGGGGAAGAGATCAGTTTAGGAACTCTTGTGATAGACCCATGGACATGGACAACGAGCTGGGGATTAACTGCAGGAGGGAAGGTATGGGGGGCAGGAGAGAGCAGTGGGTGGAAAATGAAACAATTGTAATACAGCAATAATAAATAAAATTATTTAAGAAAAAAAGCTAATTGGTTGCAGTAGATAGGGTGAAGTCCTATTTGGATAGGACCAGACACTGAAATCATAATCATTTTAAAGATACCTTCAATAGCCTATTTTATTTCCAAAAAAATAGAGTATATTACAAATTAATTTTAATGTTATAAAGGCAACTTATTATTATTTCAATGTGAGTCTGAAGACTCAGGAATTTTTAAAGGTTGTAAATGTTGATAGTGAATAAAAAATAATTACTTTTAGAATCTAGATACTATTCAGTAGGAGGGATTAAGATTAGATGAAACATCTTGGCTGATTCATATAATGAATTACTGTCCCTTATTCAGGATATTACTCAGACATTTTTCAACTTCTAAAATACCAAATGGAAAAAAAGTAAGTTAAAAGCAACCTGATGACATTTAAAAAAGGATTAGCATTATCAACCTTTATCTTCACAATGTGTTTTTGGAGGAGAGTTTTCATTTAGAAAGTATCCTGTAATAACCAATGATCGATTGATATTCAACCAAACAAAAAAAGAAAAAGATAAAGAATACCTCAAGCTAGAAAAATGTGTCAGTCCTTGATACAGAGGAAATACAAGCTTGGCCTTGGTCTTTGTGATCATTCTGGTTCCACATCAGAACACTAGACTATATTGTTTCCTAGATCTCCCAGTGTGCTAAGAAACCAATTATGTTAAATAATATTGCCTAAAGGGATTTTTTCAGTCACTAGAGAAAGATCAATGTGGTGATCGAGGACTTTAATTCAGCTTTAGGAAGCATATAATTTTTTAAAATACAATTTTTAAACATTATTTTTCAAAACGCAGACTTAACATTTTACAGTAGTATTCCTATTGTGATCTTTTGGTGGACAGTAGTTTAAAAAATATATAGTGGGACAAGCAGTAAAATATAAATTCCAAAAATTTACTGAAGTAATATTTCAAGAAAACAGAAAGCTCTTATCAATCCAAAGGGACTTATTTATGTGACTACAATCTTTAATATAACTATCAATCAGCTCCATTTTCCACATGCTGCAAAAAGCTACACATCTCTACTCACATAAATAATAAATTGTCCTTTGTAGAAAGATGAGCCTTTATTGCTTGATCCTTCAATCAAATTAGAAGCGCCAAATAGAAAACTATATCCCTGGGCAAGAGTAGGGTTCATGTCAGAAGATAAGGAATTTGAAATAATGTTGGAAAATAAATAAAAGATTGAAAGATCTATCAAGGAAATAATAGCTAAATAATAACATTAGTAAGGGGTCCTATTGGTGGGGGGGGGAGGTAGCTATTTAAAAACATGTACAGAACTCACCACAGACGGCATTTCTCCAAAGGAAGAAAAACAGCTTTGGTCTGGTCGGGGCAATAACCATAATGGTGAAAGTTCTGGGTTCTATGTCACATAATGCTATTGAAATTGCTCTGAGAATTTGAGCAATTTCAATAGCACTGAATCTATGCTATTGTGAGCCTAGGTAAAGCCAGGAGCATAAATGCTCTGATAGCTGAGTTCTCAGTAGGGAATGCCCAACAAATATGACCTATTTCTCAAACTTGAATTATGCTAAGAACAACATAAAATTTCTTGAAAGAATGAGGTAAATTTTGGCCTCTTCAAGGAGCTCCTTGGTTGATGGAAACAGATGGATAGCCCTTGCCTTCCTATAACCCCTTATTGCCCACCTTCCTCTGCACTCTTAAATTGATCTAAATTGGTCAAAAAATGGTGTACACACTGGGCCTCAACTCCAAATGTTGCAGTTTTCAAAATCAGTTAGGAATAGGTTCAGGTTCTTTTTTGGACACTTATTGTCCCACAAACACTGAGATTTAAGATATGATCCAAATATTCATACCTTTATTCACCTTTATTTACCTACACAGGTCTCATCTCTCAACCTTGTATTCCTTTCTGCTTCTCAAGAGTCAATGAGGCCTGAGTTATGATACCCAAGGCCAGGTTTTACCTGGGAAGTGAAAGTGAAGCAATGAGCCTTTCAGTTTCTTTGGTTTTAGGCCATTCAGTATATAGTGCTTAAGTAAAGGTCTCCACAGAGTCCAGCTAAATGCATCAAAGTCCTGCACTGGAGTTTAAATCCAAAGCCCAAGCTCATAAAAATATATTACTTTTTTCTGATTTGCCTTCTCTGTTCAGGTATGTCTTGGAGATTTTGTAAGGGAGAATGGCCAGTCAAGATCTGGAAGTTAAAAAAAAAAAAAGATCTGGATGTAGGTACTGTAGGTCTTTTGGTTAAAAATCAGCATAATACTATCTTCATAGCAAAAGACAGCCACTTGCATACCATTTTTATATAACTCTGCTGCTACAAAAATTACACTATACTGTCAACACTTGAGCAAATACTTATAAATCCTCCAAGAATTGTTGACTTTAGTGTCTTAACAATGAAGCTAGTGAGCATATATATTACTTTCCACCTGGATAGGGATCCATTTTCTTTACGCTGCATCTTTGCAGAGTGTAAACTGCCAGAGGCACTGTTTTAGCTGTGGCCATGAGACCAAAAACCATGTCCAAATTAGGAGCAGGAACAGGCCACAATCAAGGAATCTATTTTAGTGTTAATGTCAGAGAGACTTGGTGACCTCTGACAGTATGTGATTCTAGAGGGCCTCATGACAACTGAAACCAGGAGAATCTTCTGTATTAGCTGTGGGCTCTGTGTGCATCACCCTTAACTTCTCTTCCAATTTATACCCTGCCTTACCAACCACCACCACCAACTCTGCAGACCACTCCATGGACCTTTGACCTTTCTAATGTTAGTGAAGCCCTGTAATTTTTCACAACAGCATGTTTTTAAACTAAAACCTTTGTGGCAAACCCTACGTATCTTTAAATTATACAGAATATATGACAATTTTCTGAGCAACAGTAGAACCCCTAAGGAACCAGTCACATTAGCTCACAACATGCCTCTGTTTAATTTAGCTTTTTCTAGAGAATCATATAATTGCCACCTTCTTTTCTGGTATAATTTTCTTTAGCAATTCTCTCATATGTGAGTATATTCCAAAACTTCTATCAATAAAGGACTAGCATTCCTAAGACTTCAATGAACATGTTGCTGGTGGAAAGTCATCATCCCCTCCACCAAGTAGTTTCTATAAAAGCCAACTACCATGTCTCCTAAAAGGATTAACTTGCCCCTTCCCCTTTTGGGTGACAATTTACAGAGCAGAAAGAATCAACGGTTTTCAAATAGAAGTCTTCTTTGGTCCAATCTGGTAGTTTTCCATCTTATTCATAGAGCCCTGGATTTTACTAGTTTTTTCTAGTTTCTTGCTTTTTGGAAGCCTTCAAATAGAACTCCCAGCATTCTTGATGGAGATTCCATAGGTCGAAGTCCAATGTCCCCAAGGCTTTCATTCTAATACACATTTGTATTCATTAGCCTCTCACATTAACACTCCCAAAGCCTCCCTTTGCCCCATTACTCCAGTTCTAAGTCTGTTGGCTATCTCTGTTAATATTCTCTGGCTAAATCTTAGGCTTCCTTGGCCTCTCTTTAAAATGTACATGTTCCTGCTAAGCATTCTAATGGACTTTTGGGATCATATTTCACATTCATCCTCATGGGAGTCAGCAGATAAGACAATTCCTCCTTGTATCACATATTATCACCTCCCCGGATAGGTACTTCTCTGGCTACTGAGACAGGCACAAACCTACAACTCTCCTTTAGGTTAGAGTGATTATTCTAGGCTGTCTTGAAAGTGTTTTGAAGGGCATTTTCCAAACCCAGGAACCTTGGGCATGGCAACAAGACTTTGAGGCTGACTGTTGATTGTCCTTAGTATCTGCTCTCCCTTTAGTTCACAATAATAGTTTTACTTGAGTTCATGGCTACTAATGGAAGACCTTTCTTAGACTTTATTTCAAGGAAGTATGTATGTCTATATTACTAACTCTGACCAGTGCAATATGAGGAGAGTGATAGGTGTCTCTTCCAGATCTTATTTTTAAAACAATTGGACATGCACTTCCCTGACACCTTCCCTCTTCCCACTGACAGCCTGGGAGATGGAGAGAAATGGAACTGCTCTCTTGGACCCAGAGGTGAAAGCCTAAAGTTGAGAATGGCAGAGCACTTAACCATTCTTGACTCTTACACAGAAATTATAAGGGACGCTGTTATAAGAGAAATAAAATTTGTCTGATTGAAATCACTGCATTTTGAGCTGTTTGTGACAGCAGTTTTAGTGTGTATATAATAAATTCACCCCCCTTTTTATTTTGTATTAACTCCCCAAATATCACAGATAGTACAGTTTCCCAAGACAAATAAATAAGCCCCACTCTAATAATAATGCTTGATTACAGGCCCTGACCAACATGGCTCAGTGGGTTGGGCGTCATCCCGCAAAATGATAGGTTGGTTGCTGGTTCATTTCTGGGTCAGGGCACATGCCCTCGTGGGCCAGGTCCAGGGTTGGAGACATGCGGGAGGCAACTGATCAATATTGCTCTCTCACATCCATGTTTCTCTTCCCCTCTTCCTTCCTTTCCCACTCTCTAAAAATAAAAAATAAAATAAATCTTCTAAAAAATAATTCTTGTTTACACAATTATATCATTAAGGGTGTAGAAGGGGACAGATAATAGTTATATAATTCTCTGTGGTCAACAAAGAAATAAGCAATCCTGCTTATAACTGCTTTGACCTCTACTTTTCATTTCAAGCTCAATAACTTTTTAAGAGCCCCATATTCTTCCTCTACATCTGGTGTAATTTAGTGTCCTATGGTGGTAGAAATATACAGGAGTTTTGTTCACTAACTGTGATTATCTGAAAAGAGAAACCACTATGTCTCCCTTCAAAAAAAATGTAAGCCTAACCCCCAACCATACATTTCCCAAACACAACCTGAGTAATTATGAAAATTGCCCCTTATAGCTTTTCAATTGTTCCTTTATATCTTAGGCTGAGAGCTATGAATGAACCCCCTAGGGAGACACACTGCAGTGTTGTTTTGTCCATTGGTGATAAAGAATGCCATTTTCCCCTTGTGGGGTACAGGAGGAAAAGATGTCCTGTAGTCTACATGGTTTATAGTGTTAGCCATATACTGTCACCTGAACTAATATTCTGTCTCAAGAATAATAATTTCATGTCCCTTTTAACCCTTTCTTCTTCCTCCCTATAGGGTACTGTACCACATTATGTCACCCTAAAGGGGACCCATTACAGCTATTGGGTAGGTAACTTTGGGAAGTGAAAGAAGAAAATATGAGGGAACTTTATCAGGAGTTGTGATCCACAGAATATTGTGACAGAAACCCTTCAGGTACTTGGAGATACTCTCCTGGGATATTCTAGGGGCCCTAAGAGCCAGTTTGAGAATCACTTCTCTAGGGAGCATAGGCTAATTTCATCATCATTATCACCATCAACAACTATGTGAATTTTAATCTCCCCGTATAAGGAATCTTGTAATTGGAGATAGAGAAATTCTTTACCAAGTAACTTTCAAAGGAGAGGACATGAAAGGTAAATTTGTTCTACATTTCTCTACAGCTGCTTCAGACATTTAAGATGCCTTCTAGGAACATGCTAACAGCCTTTCATCTCTCTTATCTACTTACTTTTCATCTCATAACAACAACCTGGAGTTTTTTATATCATTCTACATATCATTCTAAAAAAGCTTCCCCTCCCTTTTCACATTCTTTCTTCCCATTGCCTCCAACACCATCTGTATTGTACAAGTACTATACCATAGATTGATCTGAAAAACATCATTCTGTCTCTTGCTGTCCAATCTGAACCAATCACAACTGATACACATTGATTTCAATATGTTTCACAATCTGTCATTCATATGCCATTTTACTAAACATTCACAGTGAATGGGAATATAAATGGTACTTTGTTTCAGCATTGAGTACAAAACAATAACCATTGTTCTTCAGTTCCTTGTGGTGTGGCTGACATAAGACAAAGATAAGTTAGAACTCCACACACACTGACAAGACACATTGGAATCATTTTGAAGAGCCTAAAACCATAAATTAGTTCTTTGCTATTAAACACAAAAGCTTTGAAAACAGAAGGTTTTTTTAAAACTGTTTTGATGTATACTCATTTCTGACTCAATTGCCTTAACCCAATCCACCTAATAAAATGTTCCAAGTAGACAAGAGAGCTTTGTGAGTCCAGTACCTTCATTAACAATGAAAGGATCACTATACATGCTTTCACTGCTCATTATCTCTTAAAGGCAAGTGACAACTCCATAAAGCAGGTCTCTCCAATACCTACCTAGCAGGGGAAATACCATGATCATGAATGTGGTTTTCCCAGGGTGAGGTTTATCCATTGCACTCCGGATGTTCTGACTCCTGCAATTTCCCCAAATATGGGATACTTGACTGCATAATCTGTGGTAGTAGGGGACTGTGTTCACACTCTCCCCTGAAAAAAAAGGAAAAAACAAAGTAGGTATCTCCATAAAGAGTCTATATATTGATGCCCACACTCACAAACTAATAGGATTTTTAAAAATTAATTATTTATTTAAAGATTTTATTATTTCTAGAGAGAGGGGAAGAGAGAGAGGCAGAGGGAGAGAGAAACATCAATGTATGGTTGCCTTTCACCTGTCTCCAGCTATGGACCTGGCTGGAGACCTGGCTTGCAATCTGGTTATGTGCCCTGGCTGGGGAATCAAACTAGCAACCTTTGGATTTGCAGTGTGGCATCTTATCCACCGTGCTACTAGCCAGGACAGTATTTTTTTATTGTTCATCTGAGAAGTATTCACTGTGCATTGCCTCTCCCTACACCAAGCAGTACACTTTGCTACCATACTGAAGTGCCATACCTATTTAGCAGACCCAACACAATGTCATCAGCCATATAGCAGGCTCTTCCATTCACCTTTTTTTTTCAATTCAACAATATGTAAACAGTTTATTAGGTGATATATGAAGGGAAAATAGAGAAAAGCAAATTCTTGGTTTGAATTGTTCTTATAGTTGGGCTTACATAATATATAAAATTGATCCTCAGGAATCTGTTTTAATATATTACGATGTTGAAATGGTCAATTCTATATACTGACACACATAGGACTAGAACACAAAGTGTTTCCATTGAAAAATGAGAGAAGCAGAACAACGTTTTGCTTCTTTTACATAAGCCAGTCAAATAGCTCAGTCTGAAAGGCTGTGTGTGTCAGTGTGAGATAATCCTGCCCTCTCCTATCCTCTCTCCCGCTTCTCCAGGGAAATGAGTCACACCTAGTCGCTGCCCTTGATATGATGTTTGATATTCTGAATTCCCATCAGCCCTTCACAGCTAGGATGATGTCAGCACAGTTGACACTGTTAGATCCCTGCTCTGGTTACATCAACTCCCTGTTGCTCAGGCGCTAGATGAGTGTGGTGAAGGGGAGAATGTGTTGTCTTCTTAGCAGCCAAGCCCACGTATCCAGGATCCAAAAATGACATCTGGCACTTTGCTTTGGGGATTTCCAGAGCTTCGCAGACTTTCATCTAGATTGGAATACTGTTGCTCTTCCCATCTGTAGGCTTTTACATTTCAGATTGAAATATTTACCACCAAAGTACTTTTTTAACCAGAGTCCTCATCCCTTATTTCCTCAATTTCTCTGGGATATGCTTTATTGAAATTTTAGAAATAATATAACCTCTGGCTAAATATAGGTAAGTTAAATGAGATTTTTCTATTACCCTTCTACTGAAAATCAAAGGTATGTATAATATAAGCAATCAAATTGAAAAAAAATAATTGCATTAATTATAATAATAGTTTCTTAAGATGACTCAAGAGAAAGTGTGCCAGAATTTCTGTGTCTTATTGCTAGACTATAGCCATTTAGCAGGAAAAAAAAACAAAACCACACATTAAACTCAAATAATTGCAATCTATATAGACATTCAATCATATATTGGGTGGTAGGAGAGGGGAGAAATTTAAGAAAGAGACCTAAGAGGATATTTTAAAAAGCATTGTGCTATAGTAAAAGAACTGTGGTAGAACCAAGCCATCATGCAAAAGCAACTCTCCCAAGTTATTGTAGTGTCCTGGCCACTTCTCATAAATGTTCCAGTTATTTTGTAGTTCTCATTCTGTTCACTTATTCACCCAACAAACATTTCTGTGTAGATTCCCTATCTCCATAACAGAGTCAGATGGGAGAGTTAGGTAAATAATTAGACAACCACAGTAGTATTATGTGTCAGTGCTCCCATAAAAATAAACCTAGGGTGCTAACAGCAAGGAGAACCAGAAGAAATCCTCAAGATAGCTGCCTTGACTTTCTATAATTCTTTCCTCTGTTGTAATACAAATGATTTTCTTAAGTCATGACACTTTATCCATCAAATACTACTAAAATTTTTAACAAACAACTCCATTCATTCCAGGAGTTCATTTGCCTCCTAGCATGTCCAAGTAACCTTGAACATCCACATTCACAAAATGTGGATACTACATTTATCCTCCTGTAGATCTGAGTGGGCAGGAACTAGTGGTTGGGAGATATGTATGTAGCACTTTCTAGTTTCTCCTATGCCCCCAGCTCTTTGAAAGTATGTTTCTGTCTTACTTGCCTGACAGTATCCTCTAAGCATCCCCACTGTCTGACCTAGGCCCTGGAACAGAGTAGGTGCCCAATAAGTACTTTTGTTGAATGAATTTTATGCTTTTCCATCCTGTTCTGATTTTAATCCTGGCTTTAACCCTATAGTTCACTGGTTTAGAGCAATGTTTTCTAACATTTTTCTTATGAGAGCCCACATGGAAAATGATAATTTGTAAGGCCCACTGACATAAATGAGAGAAGCTGCTCCAGGCTGCAGGCCGTTAGCCGCAGGCCCTGACTGCTGGCTTGAACCGTATTCTCCACCTGCCTCTGTTCCCCAAACTTAGGGAACCAGCATCATGGTATATCTGAAACTCATTTGAGGTTCATTAGTTGAGAAGTTCTTTTGGTTCAGAGAATTGAAAAGGGAAAGCAAAACAAGTTAACTTTCTTCCACTTAGTTTTTGTACCCCAGCTTTGCTTCCCAGTTTTGTAATGTTTTTTTCTGTTAGCTTTCAGTTTTATAAATATCTTTTTTAGGAAACCTTGTGCATTGTTGGTGGGAATGTATAATAATACAAATGCTGTGGGGAACAGTATGGCAATTTTTAAAAATATTACATATAGAATAGCCATATGATCCAGCAATTCAACTTCTGGGTATATAAACCCAAAAGAATTGGAAAGCAGGGACTTAAATACCTCTTTTTACACCCACATTCATTTCTACAATAGCCAAAATGTAGAAGCAACCCAAATGCCTATTGATGAATAAATGGCTAAACAAAATGTGGTATGCACATAAAGTGGAATATTATTCAGATTTAAAACAAAATGTTGTATATACATAGAGTGGAATATTATTCAGTTCTGACAACATAGATGAACCTCAAGGACATAGTGAAATAAGGTAATCACAAAAGGATATTTATGTGAGATACTTAGAGCAGTCAAATTTACAGGAAAAAAAAATTTAATGAAAGGAAAACAGTGGTTGCCAGGGGCTCAGGGTGGGAAGAGTGGAGAGTTATTTTATAATTGGATATTGAGTTTCAGTTTGAAAAGATGTAAAAGTTCTAGACATGGATGATGGTAAGGGTTGCAGAATATGAATGTACTTAATATCACAGAACTGTATGCTTAAAAATAATTAAAATGAAAAAATTTATATTATGTATGTTACCACAGTAAAATTATACATTCTTAAATGGCATATTTAAAACACTTAAATGATCATTTTTTTTACTAGAACTATTTGTGGAATGATTAATAAAATGCTTGGATGCACTGTTGACTTGTCCAGACATCATGGAAGGCACTTCATTTCTCATCTTGCAAAGTAGAGATTATCAATACTCATTAATCCAACCCCCAGCCCCAGCTCATCATTACTAACACCAGTATCTGTTGTCCAGATGGGTCCCCAACATTCCACATGTTATGAAATTCTTACATTATTTTAGAATGGATCTCAACTCAAGTTCTTCATCATAAACACAGAGCCATACACTTTTCCATTCCCACTCTTGCCTTTAATTTTTAATAAAACATGATTGATTAACATTTAAATGCAAACACAAAAGCCTTGATCGACCTGCACTCACATTGATCAATGCTTCCAAGAAATGCATAGCTCTAGTCTCTTGAAAATGGAACATAGTTTAGGACTGACATATTTTCATAGTGTGCCTAGTATTAAATTAACACTTTTCTTATGATGTGTTTACACTGCATAGAATATAACTCAAATAGTCTATTTTGCTCATTTCATTTACTGCCTTTCCAACACAAAAACTAGACATGTCATGCTTTTCTCCTACCCAGATTCTATGCCTTCTTTCTCATACTTATCTTCATTTTACACTCTTAAGTTAAAGTCCCATTTGTCATTATTGGATAAGAAGTCAAATTGAAGAAAAGTTAAAGAATAATCTTATTGGGATTGAGCAGAAGGCAGAAACTGCCCAACAAATAGGGTCCCATTCTATAGTCACAAAGAATTCTATGATCAACCCAGGAAAATTGGTCAGGCGCATACCTAGAAACTAAGTTTATTTAGCATTTTAACTTCTTAAGGGTACAATATATAACTGAGACAAAGCTATTTGGAGCTTGTACTTCAGTTGCTTGACCATTGTAGTTTCAACCACTATTAAATTGCCTGGCACATAGTAGGCCTTCAGTTCTATTACACATAGCCACCTTCTTCTAAATCAGTAAGTGTTGCCAGTCTTTGTCAAATTGCTCAGTGGAAGGTAATGCAGATAAGTAAAAAGTTGATGACAATACTTTCTACTTCACTTCACTAAGATATGGCCCTAAGTGGCTAGGAAATGTTCACTGGAAGAATTAATATCCACATTGAAAAATAAGTAGAAGAGGATAAGGAGGAGTTTGCATTTCTCCTCAAATGGGGATCTAGTTAAAGGTTTTAAGCAGGATTAGGTTTGCAGTGGAAAAATCTGCAGTTTGGAGAAGAAATTGAATTGAATGCCAAAAAAGAAAATGTAGTGATATTAACAGTTCTTTTAATCTACATGCTTCTTGAATAAACTTTTAGAAAATAAAAATTTGGCCATGGAGAAGCCCCAAAGGTTCATAGGGTGCCATAACTCTAACCATAAACAGCTTTAAACCAGCAATAACCCCATGAAAGTTGGCCTTCTCATGCTCCTTCTGCACTTAAAGCATTGGGTCAACTCTTAGAGGGGCCCTATGCTATCTAGCTCCTTCTAGGAACCCCTGTCTGTGTGTTCCATAGATGACTCAAATTCAACATGCCCAAAACCAATGGCCTTCTCCTGTCCCCTCCTACTCCTTGACCACAGCTGTGCATTCTGTTTCCCTACCTTATTTACCAGACACTTAGAGCCAGAACTCTGCTCTCCTAGATGTCTTCTTTTTCTTTACCATATACATCTGTGTACTACTTCCTTCTATCTCCTAAATACCTCAAGTCTTTTCCTCTTCTCTGATTTCATTGTGTCATAGTCCAGACCTTGTCATGTTTTACTTCAACTCTGGTAACAGCTACTACCAGGCCTCATTGCACCAATCTCTCCCCTTGGAATCTCCCCACCCCAACTGCTGCTGCAATGAACTTTCTTATATGCATATCTGATCATGTCACTTTCTAGTTTAAAATCCTGCAATGACTGAGACAAATTAAAATAAATTTCTTCATATGTCTCTATGTGGCTTGACCCTCTAGCCAAGTTGTCTCTTTAGCAGCATTTTTTGTCAACACCAATTTCAGAGTCATCCTCTCTGAGATACCCTTATTCAAAATGTCAAACTCCAATTTCGTATTTGTGAATGTCCCCATACTCTGAGAGAAATTAGCCACTTTTTTGCTTATATAGACTTCGTATATGTTTGGCTCTAACATTACTGCTTTGTGTTGCAACTGTTCACTTACATGTCTTCCTCCTGCCTTCTAAATCCTAGGTCTTGACTCTCATTCCATTGCTCTAAGATGAGTTTTGAGGGTTCCATGATTCTTCAGATAGCATGCAAAATTCTGTAAGTGTAGGTACACACATGCAGGTAATTTTCCTCTGCTCTTAGAGGTGTCTATGACCCCAAAAAGTTAAATATCACTACTCTAAACCATGAACTTTTTAAGGGAACAGAACATATTGTGCACTTTTTTGTATAACCAGTTTATTGAAGAGTTTGATCTCAGTGGGGCATAAACATGAAATAGTTTTGTTTTTCTCTAATCTTTATTTTGAACTATGTTCTGTCAAATCTTCTTTTCCTGCTCTTTAGTGACATCTCAGACTGATCTCAAAGCTTTCCGGTCCCTTTCAGTTATTAAAAAGACCAGTCATTTGACTCCTGATTCAAATAAATCAACTCTAAAAACACATCTTTGAAGTACTCAGGAAATTAGAATATGGACTAGTATTAAAGAACATCATGAACAGTTCAAAAGTGTTCCCTTTTCTCCACATCCTCACCAGAACTTGTTTATTGATTTACTGATGATAGCCATTCTGACCAAGGTAATATCTCATTGTGGTTTTAATTTGCATTTCTCTGGTCACTAGTGATGTTGAGCATCTTTTCATATGTCTATTGGACATCTGTATGTCCTCTTTGGAGAAGTATCTATTAGGTCCTTTGCCTATTGTTTAATTGGATTGTGTTTTTGGTATTGAGTTTTATACTTTATTTATAAAATTTGGATATTAACCCCTATCAGATGTATCAGTAAATGTGCTCTCCCATTCAGTGGGTTGTCTTTACTTTGTTGATGGTTTTCTTTGCTGTGCAAAAAGTTTCTAGTTTGATGTAGTTGTATTTGTTTATTTTATTTGTTTGTTTCACTTGCCTGAGGAAACAATAGCAGAAAAAATAAAGGAATGTCTAGGATTTTACTGCCTATGTTTTCTTCTAGAAATTTTATGGTTTCAGATCTAACATTTAAGCCTTTAATCCACTTTGAATTTATTCTTGTGTGTGGCATAAAAATGCGGTTTAGTTTCATTTTTCTGCAGGTATGTGTCCAATTTTCCCAAAATTATTTTATTGAAAAAATTATGTTTAGTCCATTGTATGTACTTGCTTCCTCTGTAAAATATGAATTGACTATAAAGGTTTACTCTAGGCTCTCTATTCTGTTCCATTGATCTTTGTGTCTGTTTTTATGCCAGTACCATGTTGTTTTGATTACTATGGCCTTATAGCATAGTTTGATATTAGGTAGCACTGGGGGGAATGTAGATTGGAAAGCAGTATAAAGATACCTCAAAAAGTTAAAAATGGAAGTGCCTTATGACTCTGCAATGCCACTTAAATTATCCAGTGAAACCTGGAATATTAATTCTAAAGAACATAAGTACTGTTATGTTCATTCCATCATTATTTACAATCACCAAGATATAAAAGCAGCCCAAGTGTCCATCAGTAGATGAGTGTATAAAACAACTTTGGGACATTTACACAATGGAATACTACTGGGTTGTAAAAAAAAAAGAAAAAGAAAAATTTCCCCTTTAAAACAGCCTGGATGGACCTGGAAAACATTATGCTAAGTGAAATAAGCAAACTAGAGACAGACTCATAGATGGAGAGCGTGTTGATAGCTCTGGGGGCAGTAAGGACAGAAGGGATGGAGCAAAAATGATAATGGACTCATGGACATGGACAACAGTGTGGTGATTGCAGGAGGAGTATAAAGGAGATAAATGGTGATAGAAAAATAAAATTAAAAATGAATATATCTTCATTTTATTTAAATGAAGTTAAGAAACAAAATTAAAAAAAGAAATAGTAAATACCTAGGTGAATATGAAAGGTTATTCATATTACGTGAGTATTTTAAAATATATGACTGTATATAGAAAAATTATGACATGATTTGTAGGTTTTATCATGTATGTAGATATAATATACATAACACAAATAGCATAAAGTACAGTAGGAGAAGTGAATATATTTCTATAATTGCAAATATTTTCATATGTTATGTATAGTATAAAATAATCTCTAAGTAGACTCTGAAGTTAAAAATGTTTATTATGATACCTAGAACAACCACTAAAAACAGAGCAATATTATATATTATATATATTCTATAAAATATTCAAATAAACTATTGGAAGTGAAAAAAGAAAAATGAAAAATACTGTGAAATTATTGTTAATATTATTTAGTATAATAAAACTGTAGTTATAGATTTTTAAAATATGTAAACTTGAGAGCCCTACACAGAAGTGTTTTCAGAATAAAACTACATATCTTGGATTTGATTTATAATAGTCCAGACAAAATGTTAATAATTATAAAAGCTGAAGAATGGTTATATGGTATCCTTTATTAATATTATTTCTTATTTAATAGTATCCTTAATAGTATTCTTTCTTTTTTGTGTATATTTAAAATTTTATTAATAATGTCTTTTTTCTTTTTATAAATTTACTCCAATCCAATCTAAAACTTCACTCTCACCCACATCCAGTGTTGTGCTGGTAAGTATTTAATGACCAGCTTCTTTAGGTGGAGGAAAATAGCCCTGATTTGTAATGTTTGCCAATTTCCATAGCATAAATACTAGTAAATACTACCACAGACAAATTCACATTATCAGCATAATACCATTGAATTCAGAATTGGGAAGAGATACACAGTAGCACACTTACCACACTAATACACTACAAGTAAATAATCACAAAGTAAAAAACACATAAAGTGAGTAGTTACTGCCTTTGTTTTTGTGTAATTTATTTAATTATATGTTAGTATGACAATTTTTAATAATAGCTGTGTAACAATTGGGTTACAAGTTTCCCGAAAACTTAATAATCTGCTTGGCCAGATCCAGAGCATCACTGCAACATCCTCCCCTTTCCCAACTGCCTAGTTCAGCAAAAGCTGAGAACCTGAACTGACACATTTCTACTTCTTACTCATTACTGTGAACACACCCAGCTTCTTTCAATCAGGTGTAACCAGCCAGGGAAAGGGGGAGGCAAATAAATCACTCCCTTTCTTTCTACCATGGTCTCCTCATACTCCTCTGAATCCTGGATTCAAGATTGCCTCTTGAATAACATCCTAATTTGCTCCCTCTCTTCTTGAACCTTGTGTTTGCTTCAAAATAGTTATGCACATAACTCCACAGTATTTAATAAGTGCTTCCATCTCCCATAAAGCAAGAGCTAAATTTTTCATGGGTTGTATTTTAAAGGAAGAAGATGAGAGAAACTTTTATTGCTAATAAACACTGTTAGGGTATTGATGCCTGAATTGACTGAGTACCCTCTTGGCTTAAGCTTAAGTACAACATATCCATTCATTATTTATATCCATTTTAAAGTTGTAAGTAGTCCAATCCATGCTGTTACTTACACCTGTCTTTTCTGTATTCTAAATTATGGGACTTCGGTTCTACAATGAAAATCATATAATATACATTTCCATATCCCTATTGAGAAGATAATTTATTTTCAGCACTCTTTTCCCCCAAAAGAATAACACATGTTTTATGTAGAAGAACCACACACAAAAAAGAGTAATTCTAGTGTGTTTTATCATCACCATAGTGAAAAAAAAAAAAAAATTATTAAACAGTATACATATATTGCACTTTCTGTAACTTTTACTTAACCTAAGTAGTACAAATTTACATGAATTTCCAAAGTAAAAATCAATTCAAAGATGGCACCCTTAAACCAATTGGTTTACCCAGAAGATTACCCTTCTGTGAAAATAACAGGCTGTGCTGCCATCGTCATAGACTGACAATGCTGGAAGGAGTTTCTAGCCAATGTCTTAATTCCAAGATATAGTAAAAGAATTTCAAAGTTGCCTTTCATGTACACATACACCCACATATCATGCAGCTATTTAATAAAAACTAATCCAAACTAATGTATAATGTCTATAAACTATTCCATACAATGTGTGTCCAGAGAATCTGTTAACCTTTTCAATCTTCAATCTTCATCTCTGGTTTACTGCTGAAATCCCATCATGGATTAGTGTCTGGAGCATTGTAGAAGCTCAAGAAATATATTGACTATGTAGACGCTACTTCAAATGAGTAGGGTTTTGACATGGCAAGCCACCTTAGTGCAAGATCCACAGCTCCTCCTGTGGTCCTTCATACTAATTTAAAATGAAGAAAAATTTTAAAGTCCTTCACACAAAAGAAGACAGCCATACGCTAAACAGATGTGCTGCATTGCAAATGTGAAGGTTAAAGGTTGACTGAAAAACCTACCAAGGTAAAAATAGCTTTACTTCTGGCAAATAAATGTTCCTTGCTTTTTATGACCTTTAGGTTGAAGATTACTTAAAATCTCACTCAAGAATACAGCTAGGCTGCTGTGAGATGGTCATTCATTCATTCATTGAGAATTCCTCAGAGGCTTTTAAACAAGTATGCACAGTAATTTTGTTTTCCTTAGTTATTTATTTTTGGCGGAGGCTTTCAAGGTTTGTGCCCTTTTCCTCAGCAATTTTTTAATTAGCATATCTGTTACTTCTGAGAGAAACAATTGCTAGAACTGCTTGCAGTGGCTGCCTTATTGACATGCGAGGAGCATCTCAAAAACATTGAGCTTAAGAGAGAATCTGTATCGCCTGTCTGTTGGAAAATAAATGGCCCCAAGTGAATGCTAAGTTATGGGCAGTTCTGCTGCTGGAGGTGGTGGTGAGAATCAAAAAAAAGAAAAGACATCCATTGGAAAATGTTTTGGAAACTGTGAAATGGCTCAAAATGAATTGTTAATGAAGTGCTAATAATAGTGCCAAATTAATACATTTACTACCATTATTTTATTTTCCTTAAAATTAAAAAATATATATTTCTTTAAATCACAGACTAAAATGTAAACTTAGGCTAACAGTTCAAGCAAAAAAGGTTGGGCTCTTATCCAAAATGGTGAATGACACCCTGCATAGAGCAGCAGGCAAGTGTTCTTTTTTCCTGGTGGCCATGATGTTGCTGATGAACTGAAAATCATGGTGTAATTTGTCTCTGGTTTTTCCTGTTTCAATACCTCTTCACCTATCAGGAGCACAATATCAGCTGTTTTTTCTTTCTTTCTTTTCTTTTTTAACGTAACTGGAATATTAGGAGGTTTGGTATGCACAGAGAAAAAAAAGAGCAGCTAAAGTCAATGTCACCAAATCCTGTGGGCTAGAGCACTCATTCATTCTGCCTGATCATCCTGATCAGAACTTAATCACACTCAGTTTGTACCCAAGGCTTGTCTTTATGGTTTTCAAGACTATAGTGGACTATAAACAACACAGTTTCATTAGGGAAAGGATCTATTTAATCAGGTACACTGTACATTGATAGTAAAAAAAAAAAAAAAAAGGTATGTGTATTGCCTGTAATATTAAAGTCAGGATGGGAACACACTCAAAAATCATAGCAATCCAAGAAGGGTGAGCAGCCCAGTATACCCTGTTGGCCCTGGAGGTCATCATTGCTTTATAGAATAACCACTTAAGTGTGCAATGGTAACCTTGAGTTAAGAATAAATTAAATAATGTTCAGCTTTCTATAAATAAGAAGATAGGAAAGTGTATGATTGATTTTAGACATTTATCTTTAATAAATGCCTTAAATTTTAAATAAAACTTTAAGCATGCAAACCTGTCACCTAAAAATGACATTTCTTAATAATTCTGATGCCCTAAAACTATCACAAATCCTATGTCTTATTCTTCTATTTTCCTTATCATATTCTTAAACATAAGACTACCAATGCATTTCCAAGCTTTTGAAACTAGTTCTTTTCTTCCTGGTTTACCTTTAAGCTCTGTGATCTTAGCAATACCACTTCTCCATTCCCTGAAAACATGTCTCAGGGATCCTAATGGTTGTGACTACCAAAGCACTAGCATAGGCAGCTGACACCTACTTACTGTCTAGTGAGAATTGAGAACAGGGTCAGTGAGATTATTGTGCTAGAAGTTACTAGGGATATAACGGAGGGTACAGGAATGGATTGGTGAAGGAGAAACCAAAAATAATAATAATAATAATAACCAAAAAAGAACATAATTATTCTTTTTATAAAGATTTTATTTATTTTTAGAAAGAGGAGAAGGGAGGAAGAAAGGGACAGAAACGTCAGTGTGTGGTTGCCTCTTGTGTGTCCCCAATGGGGACCTGGCCCATAACATAGATATGTGCCCTGACTGGAAATTGAACCAGCAACACTTTGGTTCACAGGCTGTCAATCCACTGAACCATACCAGCCAGGGCCCATAATTATTCTTTATTACAGACTGCTATGGTCTTAATTGTGCCCTGCCAACATGACGGTATTTACAGATGGGTCAATAGGAAATGATTAAATTGAGATGAGGTCATAAGGGTGTGAGGTCTTCACAATGGGATTACTGTCCTTAGAAGAAACTAGAAAGCTTTCTCTCTACCCTCCTCCCAACCTTCAGCAAGAAGGCAGCCATCTGCAGGCCAGGAAGAGGCTCCCTTGCCCAAACCCAATCATGCTGCTACCCTGATCGCAAACTTTCAGCCTCCAGAATGTGAGAAAATAAATGTCTGTTGTTTAAGAGACTCAGTCTAGGATATTTTGTTAGGGAAGCCTTAGCAAACTAAGACACAACACTCCACACCACCACACACCCAGCAACTCCTGTTCCATTTGCTATTATTTTTGTAGAAAATGGTGTAAGGTTTTCACCTTTCTAAACCACAAGACAGCATGGGAAGGAACAATCTCCCCAGGAAGGGGTAAGAGCAAAGCTGGAAATGATAAGGCTGATCATTCCACATGTGTTTTAATAATCCTTTGCTCCAGCAGGCTTTTGCTCTGACCTGATATATCTCCTGTGTAGACACCAGCACCAGGGGCTCTGGGCCTCTGCAACAAAGGAGCTGGTAATAATTATTGACATCCTAGGAGAGAGGAAAGAACAAAATTTAAACCACAGAATAAGAAATGAAATATAGTCTTGTTGTTAACAGCGCAGATTTCACCAAAGACACCAAGTTTTTCAAATATGATTAGATAAACAAAAATGTTCCTGAAATTGGTTCCTTACTCCTAAAAGAATAAATAAAATCTATGTTCTGTGTACATGGAAAGATAACAAAGTTTGACCCAATATTGAAATCCTCATGGTGAGGTCAGAGAAGGCTTGAAGGGCTACAGGAGAACAGCTACGTTCAAGTCAAAACTGAGTACTATGGAGGCCAAATTTTGACTGAATCTCTACAGAACCTCTAAGATGGTAGAATGCTGGCTACCCAAAATATCGCTAAAACAACCTGTATAAAGACAATGTGGACTGTGGTAAGGGGGAGCACTGCTTTGATAGTCATAGTAGCATCTCAGAGGAAAAAAAAAAAAAAAAAGAGAGAGAGAGGCTGGGATATTTATAGGATTTTAAAGTCTGGTTTACAGCCAGACTTTCAATGAAGAGGCTTGGTTAGAATTCAGTAAGGATTATCATGCTAATTTAGGACTGGTAGATACAACAAGATAAGTTTCTTAAGAGTTCTAAGGTCTTGAGATAAGTTTCTTAAGTAAAGAGTTCTAAGGTCTTGAAGCTTAAGCTGCCTGATAATTGATACTTGCTATAAAAGAATTGATGGCTCTTTCAGGAAGTTCCTAGAACAAACAATGACGTTATTTGTAACTTTTGCCTTCTAGGGCAAGAGCATCCTAGTGAAGAGTAGCAGAATATGCCACTCCAAAATATGCCACTTTGGCATAAAGATAATTTTGAGCCCAAAGCAATTGAGAAGTGGCAGATAAAAATAAGCAAACAAACAAATTTTAAAAACCCTCTTTTCCCTGCCTCTGTTTACTTAAAAGCAGGACACAGATTTATAAAGGTATCCCTGTCCCTTCTCCACCAGGAAGACAGAAGTTACCAGGGAAAACTCTAGTCCCTTATCAACTCAGATGGCACCAGAAAAATATATGTAACTTTACTAACCAGCCCTTATTTCCATTTCTTCCCCATATATTTACTTTCCCACAATTTGCCACCCCTAGAATATCCAACTCCTTTCCTTTGTCTTACCAGTTCTCTAAAAACTTTTATTAGAGTTCTTTTGTTAAAATGCTATATAAGCCCAAGTTCTAACCACCACTTTGAGTTACTTATATCTACAGTAGACATTCTCATTTGCAAGTGGGATGCACATATTTAATAAACTTCTGTTTTTCTCTTGTTAATCTATTTTTTGTCAGTCTAATGTATAGGGCCTCAATTCAACATACTAGGAGGATGGAGAGAAAAGCTTTTCCCCCTCCCCATACACAGAATTACAATATTATTTTGAAGACAACACTGAAGAATAAAGTCGGGTTAATGTAGAAATAAGCTGTGTGGATGGTATCTGTTCTCCATAATGCTCTTAATTATATTCAGTTGTGTACATGTGTATTTCCCATCCAATAATTGCAAATGCTTTCAGATCAGAGATTATATCTACCTCTGAAACACTGCCCATTCTCTTTTTTATATCCCATATTGTTTCATCTTCAGAAATCACTATTATCTTCTAGGCATGTATATCTTCTAGAAAATTCTATTATAATCTCCAAACCTTCTGTAGGCAAAAAGTTGTTAAACAACTGAGTGAGAAACACCAGTTGTAGGTTTTTCTAAATAAAAAACTAAAATTGTCTTAAGATTCCCTGAGCAAGTTCATTGTAATTCATTCAGAGAAATGTGTATTTTGAGCTATTTTTAACATATCTTTAAGCCATCTCAATTGTTTGCAAAACAGTGCTAAAATAAGATTACTTGGGTATATAAAAATGTATTGTATTTTTTCCATAGCAGTGCTAAGTGTTTAAGAATCACAATTGTAAAAATTCCATTTCAATGTCTTTATTTTTATTACACCAGTTTGTCATCAGCAAAACACTACGAAAAATCCTGAGGACAGAAGAGTTTCTTTGCATTTGAAATGCCTCAAAAAGAAATGTTTTTAATTATCATTAGTATTTCAGATCCTATATTATCACAGGTGTCCCAATGATGACCTTTATGAATCTGATTTCATTTATATCTTGTAAAATGTTTTTCTCTTTCAGAAAAAAATGTTGATCTTCCTTTTTCACCTTTATTGCATTTTATGTATCACTTCATCAAATGTTATAAAGAAGGGAATTTGAGGTGAATTACAAGGTCTGTCCTGAAAATATCTAGCCAATTTCAATGTAATTAAAAGTTTGTGAGGCCAATACTTTCCAGACAGACCTGATGTAAGTTGATGGAATGTTTCTCAGAGACATCACACTTGAACTACAAGAATGTTCCATGAAGAAAGCAATTACTGGACCTTTTTACTGCTGAATTTACCACACCCAGCACTATGTCAGACACCCTGGGCATCTTCTCAATTACTCTTTAAGCCTATTTCACATTACAGATTAAAAATCGGATGCCCAGGTAACTGGGCTGCTGAGAATTCAAATTCTACTTCTACTTCACATTGACATTCATTTTCTTGAATAATCTGTTTAAACCTCATCTTTGGGAGTTTCAAGCAGTCATAAGCCAAATGCACACTGCATTCTCCACAGTTGTCCAGTGATGAATTCTGGGGTTCCCTAAAGGTAGCTGAAAGGTGTTATATAGGGTTACATAAGTCCAAGCTGTTGAGAACATGCCCCTGTCTCTTATATTTTATAATTTGTTTTTAGATCATGATTGGCACCTTTATGTGCTGGAGGGAAAAGGCTGAGTAATGCAGCCACAAAAGTTATAGGAGATGAGATGAGCACCACCTTTTATCCTGCGAATAAAATCCTGAATGGCCCTTGCTGGTGGCTCAGTAGATAGGCGCCAGCCTGAGAACCCAAGGTCGCTAGTTTGATTCCCCAGCCAGGGCATATAACCAGGTTGCAAGCCAGGTCTCCAGCCAGGTCCATAGCTGGAGTCTGGTGAAAGGCAACCATATATTAATGTTTCTCTTCCCTTTTTTCCTCCCTCCCTGCCATTCTCTCTAAAAAATAATGACAAAAAAAAATTATTTTTAATCTTGAATGGTTTAACTACATTCAAGTAGTTAGGCAGATAAATAAATTATTGCAATTGTATTACCCAAAACACGGTAGATAGTAGGCGAAATGCCCTTTCTCTACTACAAGATTTCTAGAACCTTTAATAAGTTCTGAGGGGGGATATATAGTATGCAATATTTATGTGTAAATATAAATAATATTTATGTATAAGTATAAATGAGCGTTCATGTGTAAAAAGAACACTTTTTCTCTCAGTACTTCTTATATTAGTTTTTTTGTCTTCTCTTCTTCCCCTTGCTCACTATGGGTAGAAGCTTATCAATTATATTGATTTTTTCAAATACCACCTGTTTGTTTCATTGATTTTCTCTATTTTCTTGTTTTTAGTTTCTTTGATTTCTACTCTCCAATTTTCCTTTATTCAGTTTATTTAGATGTTTAATTTGTCCCTCTTTTTCTAAGCTTTTAATGTTTAGATTATGAATTGAGGCATTCTTTTCCCATATAAGTATTTAATTCTATAAATCATACATATAGCACTACTTCAGATGAGTCCCACAAATTTCCATGTGTTGCATTCTTATTTTATTCAATTAAAAATGCTTCCTAATTTTCTT
Organism: Noctilio leporinus; assembly: GCA_004026585.1. Taxonomy (NCBI): domain Eukaryota; kingdom Metazoa; phylum Chordata; class Mammalia; order Chiroptera; family Noctilionidae; genus Noctilio; species Noctilio leporinus. Next base: position 65,824 of record PVIW01007692.1, read on the forward strand.
TATGACATCCTCTTTAACATATGGATTATTTAGAAAGTTTTTGTGTTGTTCACTTTCCAAAATACATAAGTGTATCTTCCGGTTACAGATTCTTAGCTTAATTCCATGATGGTCAGAGAACATACTATGCATAATTTTAATCTTTTAAATTTCTTTAGGCCTGTTTTAAAGCCCAGAACATGGTATACCTTGAGAAAGATTCCAGTATGTATTTTAAAACTAAATGTATTGTGTTGTTGTTGGTTTGAATGACTGTTCTATAAATGCCAACTACTTCAAGTTGGTTGATAGTATTCATGTTTTCTATATCCTTACTTATTTTGTCTTCTTCTCTCATTATGAAGTATCAAATTCTCTAGCTTATAGTTGTGGATTTATCTATTGCTGTTTCCATTTCTACAAACTTGTGCTTAATGTAATTTGAAATGATGTTGTTGCGGGTAATCCAAGATGGTGGTACAGCAGGTGAAAGTTACACTCACCTCTTAGGACAAAACTGGAGTTAGAACTAAAATATAGGACAATCAACCTGAATAACCAACAGAAAACTAGTTGAGCAGAAGTCTTGTAGCCAAGCATATATGACATCTGTCTAATAAGTCCAACCATTGTTAATAAAATGAGAATGATGTGTGCAACTTCAATGTAACCTGGCAGCCAAGGAGAGTGGACTGGAATGTGCATATGTGAACAATGATGACTTCACTGTACTAGTAGTCAATAGGGGCAGTAGATGTCATTGATTAAGCATGTGTACTGTGCAGCTGTCACATTCAAAGTGACTAAGTAAGCCGAGCAACAAAATTCTGCATCTAATTTTGCAGTGAGCTTGATCATTTCTCCACAGAAACATTTTTAATGATTCAGAAGGCTGCAGCTATGGGCAATTGGTGATTGGTAACCTCATTATGACACCATCTCTGCTCATACATCATGTCTCATGCAGAGTTTTGGGGTGAAACATCAAATCACCCAGGTGACTCAGCCCCCTACAGCCCAGATTTGGCACCCTGTGACTTCTAGCTTTTTCCAAAACTAAAATCACCCTTGAAAAGAAAGAGACTTCAGACCATCAGTGAGATTCAGGAAGATGCAATGGAGCAGCTGATGGCAACTGGGAGAACTCTGAGGTCTTAAGGTGTTTACATTGAAGGGGACTGAGGCATCATTGTCCTATATATAATGCCTCTTGTATCTTATATCTTCTTCAGTAAGTGTCTCTATTTTTTTGTATTACATGGCTGGGTGCCTTCTGGACAGACATCATATATTGGGATGGCCTAAAAGTTTATTTGATTTGTTTCTGTAAGGAAAAAAGTGCTCTAGTAGCATTTAGTTGTCTTTAACTTCATTCAAAACAATTTTGTTAGATTGCTTTGTGACAGCTATCATATCAGCTCATTTTTTTTTAATTTATCAAAATTGGTAAATTTTTGTGTAGTCATTTTAATGTATGGAAGAAAATATGCAACATTTTCAGCATATTATGGTTTATTTCAAAAAAGCTAAAAACATCATAGAAATGCAAAAGAAAAATATTTGTGCAGTGTATGGAGAAGGTGCTGTCACTAACGGAATATCAAAAGTGGCTTACAAAGTTTCATGCTGAAGATTTTGCACTGCAAGTGCTCCACAGTCAGGCAGACCACTTGAAGTTGATAGCAATCAAATTGAGTATTAATTGAGAATAATCAATGGTATGCCATGCAGGAGATAGCTGACATACTCAAAATATCCAAATCAATAAAATTATTGATGAAAATGAAAAGTATATCTTTCATTTTATAGAAAAAATAATGACTTTTTGGCCAACCCAGTAGAAGAAGCCACACTGAGATTGGTAGGAAGGGCAAAGACACAAAAAGGCATCTAAATTAAAAGGGAAGAAGTAAAACTGTCATTTTTTGCAGATGACATAATACTGTACATAGAGAACCCCAAAGATTCCACTAAGAAATTACTAGTGAATTCAGCGAAGTAGAAGGATACAGTTGCATTTTTATACGCCAGTAATGAACTAACAGAAAAGGAAATTAAGGAAATAATTCCATCCACAATTTGCTACAAAAAGAATAAAATATCTAGGAATAAATCTAACAAAGGATGTAAAAGACCTATACTTGGAAAATTATGAGACACTACAGAAAGAAATTGAAGAAGAAGATACAAACAAGTAGAAGATATGAAGAATTAACATCATTAAAATATTCATGCTACCCAAAGCAATCTATAGATTCAATGCAATTTCTATCAAGATTCCAATGACGTATTTCACAGAACTAGAACAAATATTTCAAAAAATTATATGGAATCACAAAAGGCCCCACGTAGCAACAGTGATCCTTAGAAAGAATGAAGTTGGAGGAATCATGCTACCTATGCCAAACTGTATCATAAGATCATAGGAATCAAAACAGAATCATACTGACTTAAAAACAGACACACAAATCAATGGAACAGAATAGAGTGCCCAGAAATAAACCCACACATTTATAGTCAATTGATATTCCACAGAAGAAGCAGGCACATACAATGGGATAAAGGTAATTTACTCAATAAATGGTGTTGGGTTCTAGCTGGTGTGGCTCAGTGGATTGAGTGCCAGCCTGCAAACCAAAAGGTCACCAGTTCAATTCCCAGTCAGAGCACATGCCTGGGTTGCAGACCAGGTCTTCAGCTGGGGGTTTATGAGAGGCAACCTATCTTCCCTTGCATATTGCTGTTTCTCTCTCTCCCTTTCTCCCTCCCTTCCCCTTTATCTAAAAGTAAACAAATGAAATCTTTAAAAAATAAACAAATAAAGTGTTGGGAAAATTGGATAGATACACGCAGAAAAATAAAACTAGACTGCCTTTTTATACCATACACAAAAATAAATTTAAAATGGATCAAAGACTGAAACCATAAAAATAATAGAAGAAAACTTCAGTAGCAAAATCTCAGGTATTGCTCATAGTAATATTTTATCAGATATATCTCCCCAGGCAAAGGAAGAATACCAAGTAGGGCTACATTAAGCTAAAATTTTATTGTGCAGCAAAGGAAATCATTAACAAAATAAAAAGGCAACCCACAGAATGGAAAAACATACATGCCAATGTGTCTGATAAGGGGTTATATCCAAAATTTATAAAGAACTTACAAAACTTAATATCAAAAGAAACACACAACCCAATTAAAAAATTGACAAAGGACCTGAATAGACACTTCTCCAAAGAGGATATACAGATGTCCAATAGATATATGAAAAGATGTTCAACATCACTAATTATCAGAGAAATGCAAGTTAAAACCACAATGAGATATCATCTCACACCTGTCAGAATGGCTATCATCAATAAATCAACAAACAACTAGTGCTGGTGAGGATGTAGAGAAAGGGGGACCCTTTTGCACTGTTGGTAGGAATGCAGACTGGTGTAGTCCCTGTGGAAAACAGTATGGAGAGACCTCAAAAAGTTAAAAATGGATCTTCCTTTTGACCCAGCAATCCCACTTCTGGGAATATATCTGAAGGAACCCAAAACACTAATTTGAAAGACCATAAGCACCCTTATGTATATTGCAGTGTTATCTATAGTCACCAAGATATGGAAGCAGCCCCAGTGTCCATCAGTAGTAGGTGAGTAGATAAAGCAACTATGGGACATTTACACAATGAGATTCTATGAAGAAGAAGAAGAAGAAGAAGAAGAGGAGGAGGAGGAGGAGGAGGAGGAGGAGGAG
>PVIW01007693.1:0-69395 GCA_004026585.1 Noctilio leporinus
AGAAAGAAGGAACTTGTACCCTTTGCAACAACATGGATGGAACTGGAGAGTATTATGCTTAGTGAAATAAGCCAGTCAGTGAAGGACAAATATCATATGATCTCACCCATTACGGGACAATAATGAGCGAAACTAACAACAAGCAAAACAGAACCAAGTATATGAATACAAGGAATAGGCCTTCAGTGGTCAGGGGGAACGGGGTTGGGGTGTGGGGCGAGGCAGAGGCAAAGATGGGGAGCAGCTTAGACAAGAACCTAGTATAAAGGAACCATGGACATGGACAACAGGTGGGATTGACTTTGGGGGGAATGGGTGGGTGGGGAGGGGGACAGAGGGGAGCAAAGAGGGGATGGATGTAATACAACAACAATAAAATTTAAAAAAATAAAAAATAAAAATTAAAAAAAAAGGGGGATGGTATAATACAACAACAATAAAATTTTAAAAAAAAGAATAAAATCACGTTAAGAAATGGATCACAAGCAAAAAACTAAATTCTGAATATATTGTATTCCTAATGAAATGTAGACATTATTAATAGATGATAGTTTCTTTTGCAATCTAGTATTCTTTAAATTGTTGCTCAAAAAAGAGGTTAAAAATATTTGGTTTCTTCTATATCCATGAATTTTGTATAAAGTAGTAGCCAGAGAAGCAATCATTTTTACTTAACTACTAGCTTCTTTTATTGTACACTTTCTACAATAAATCAAATTGTTGGTAAAAAAATAAAATAAAATAAATAAATTAATTACAAAATTGAAATAAAAGTGTTGAATTGATCTTAAATATAAATTTTCAAAAGTTCCATAAAGTAACTCATTCATTAAAGAAATAATTGGAAAGATTCTTTCTCATTCCTGATATGAAGGAGAATCAATACTTTGCAATATTTGCAAAATGATGATGAAATGTTCATGTTTCACTTGTAAGACTTGAATACCTTTACCTATTTTCTTTCAATGTATTGAGAATGTTGAAGATAAGCAGTTCCAAAGGAAATAGGGTTGTTGATCCTGAGTTCCTGTTAATATCACATGATAGAATAGGAGCTTTCACATAAAATCAAGCCAACAGTGATTTACTATGTACCCAGAGGGACCAATTTTCCCTTACAGTCATGAGTACAGCACAAATCATAAAGTGCCAAAAATTGAGCATAAATGCAAACCTCTCAACTTCACTAAGGTATCAGCAAAAAACACCAGTTTAGTTTCATGTGAAAAGAAGTCAGGGCCAGGGAGTTGAAGGAGAGGGCAGACTTGAATTAGAAGGAATTATAATAATTTATCTGCTTCAGCTGCCATTCATCTGCCTCATTGAAGAGAATTAAACCAACTTTACCAAATATTCTCTTCTCCTCTCCCCTAAACTATCTTTTTCTTCATAATAGGCTCTCTTTTCAACTCTTGAATCTCTCTCCTTTACTCTCTCATATGCAACACACGCAACACACACGCAACACACACACACACACACACACACACACACACACACACAGAAATACCCATTGCATGATGCAAACTGTTTAAGGATACTTTCTTGGAAAAAAGTGTATGTGAATGTTAATATGACAGCACAGAAGTATGTCAGATTTTAAGGAATAAGAGCAACATAATCCAAATCAAATGCTAGATACATTTATATAGTTACTGTGCATCTTCTATAAGGGGATTACTATGCTGTATATAAAGATTCACATAAAGATCTTAATGGGCCTTCTAGAAGTAAAGACAAGTTATTATGAAATGCTAACAACCACAGTAAATATGGCAGACTTTATATCTCTTTCACTTCAGATACTCAGATATTTAGGATAATGTTGATAGTTAAGGACTAAGCCAAGTTAGAATGAAAGATGAAAAGAAAATCCCTGAGTGTCAGAAAAGAAGAGAGAACTCAAATCTACACGTGAGGGTGAGGGTAAAGACTTTCTAATATTATAATACCATAACATTAGAAGTTGCTGGGCCCTAGAACATCACACTTATGCATACCTAAATATTTGGGATGATACATGGCGTATTACAAACAACGTGTGGAAAACAGACAAGAGCTAAAGCTAGTAAGATGAGTGGAGCCACAACTGAGACATGCTTATTTTTGGATGTCCTACCCATAAGAGTAAGAATAGAAAAATTCTATACACTAACATGGTATGAAAACCTCAGGGCAGCAAAAAGTCACACAAAAATCCGAAACCCAGATATATATGGTAGAAATTAGCATTTATATTATATTTTTGGGATAGAAAATTCAAGTTTTTTAAAAAGATTTTAATCACTGGCCCTGGCTGGTGTGGCTCAGTGGATTGGCACAGACCTGTGAACCCAAAGGTTGCTGGTTTGATTCCCAGTCAGGGCACATAACCAGGTTGCAAGCTAGGTCTCCAGCCAGGTCCCCAGCTGGAGGCCGGTAAAAGGCAACCATGCATTGATGTTTCTCTTCCCTTCTACCTCCCTTTATGACCTTCTCTCTGAAAATAATGAATAAAGTCTGATTTTAAATGATTTTAATAATTTATCTTTAGAGAGAAGGGAAAGGATTAAGGAAGAGAGGGAGAAAAATATCAATGTGTGTTGCCTCTCACACACCCTCAAATGGGGCCCACAACCCAGGCATGTGCCCTGACTGGGAATCAAACTGGTGTCCCTGTGGTATGTAAGACAGTGCTCAATCCTCTGAGCCACACCAGCCAGGGCAGAAAATCTAAGTTTAAAAATTAATACAAAAAAAAATCAGGATTTCCTTAAATTTTATTGGCCAATACTGGATCACAGGACTGAAGGAAATGCTAAATCACTTTTGAAGAAATCATAAAACTTTCACAGAAGTCAACTTCATTTAATTGAGAATGAGATTACCATAATATTAGAAATTGCAATTCTTTTGTTCATTCATTCAACAGCCACATACTAAATGTCTTTTGAAGCAGGTACTATTTTAGACCTAGAAGATACAGTAGTGAATAAAACAGTACTTGTCTTCAGCAAATTTACATTCTAATAAGGGAGATGAGGAACTCACATATATATAAAATATAATGTTCAGTACTAATAAATGTTGCAAGGAAAAAGAGTGATTATATGGAGAAGCAGATATTTTAAACAAAATGTTGATAGAAACTTTCTAAGAAGGTGAGATTCAAGCAAAACAATGAACAAAGTAAAGGTGTGATCATGAGGCAGAAGATACTTTAACAGGCAAGATAAAAACTAGTAAAGATAAAGATTTTAACAATTATAATTTTGAACTAACTGATGTATAAAACTTCCCCTCAAGGATTACATGTTTTTCCCAAACTAAAGTGTAGAATGTATAAAATGAAACAATCATTGATCCATTAAAAGAAGTCTCAACAAAGACCAAATAATTTATAATACAAACCATGTTATCTGACCACAATGCTGTAACATCAGAAATTGAGACCAAATGACAGATTAAAAATCTCTATATATTTGGAAACTAAAAAACACACTTATACATAACTCATGCATCAAAGAAAAAATCATAATAAAAACATTAAATGTGGTACTTAGTGGAAAATTTATGGCTTTAAATGCATATATTAGATGTTAAAAAGTTGTAAAATTAATTAGTTGAGGACCTAATTTAGCGAGTTAGAAATAGCATAATAAAGCCAAATAAAGGAGAAGGGAATTAATAAGATTAAAAGAAAAAATGAAAAAAGGGATGGATGTAATACAACAACAATAAAATTTAAAAAAAGAAAAAGAAAAAAGAAAAAATGGTGTCATAAAATAAACATGCAACAGAGAGCCAAAACTGCTCCTTCAAAAAGATAAGTAATATATTAGGTTAAACCATATGAAATTTGCCATATTCAACATAACAAATCCTGTACTGATGAAATTATTATTCATCATTATATATTAAGCAAAAAAAAGGCACTAATTAGATACTTTAGGAATAAAGAGAATGTATCTCTAAAGATAGAACATTAAATATCGTAAGAGAATATACTAAACAACTAAATGGCAATCAACTTACAAACACAAATAACAGGGAATTTCCTAGAAAAGTGTAACATACAAAGTCAATACAATAAGAATTAGAAAATGCTCTGGGTGGTGGCTCAGTGGATAAGGCACTGGCCTGCGAACCCAAAGGTCACTGGTTTGATTCCCGGCCAGGGCACATAACCAGGTTGCAAGCCAGGTCTCTAGCCAGGTCCATAGCTGGAGGCAGGTGAAAGGTAATCTTACACTGATGTCTCTCTCTCTGCCTCTCCCTTTTCCCCTCTCTCTGGAAACAACAAATACAATCTTTAAAAAATAATAAAAATTAAAAAAAAAAAAAGAATTAGAAAATGAATCACTTTATCCGTAACTGGCTTTGATCAATTAATTGAGGCACCATTGCACTTAGACTAGCTTGAATCACTTTATGATAATAATTTATAGCAAATTTGACACTAAAACTAGAGAGCATAAGAAAAGTATATGCAATCTCACTTAAAAACTTAAGACACAAAATGTGACAATTTTACTTCATTCCCAATTTGCATGCCTTTTATTCCTTTCTCTTGAGGGATTGCTTTGGTAAGGACTTCCAGTACTATGTTGAAAAACATGGTGAGAGTGTTCATCCTTGTCGTATTTCTGATCTTGTAGGAAAAACTATCAGTTTTTCACCACTGACTATGATACTGGCTGAGAGATTGTCATATATGTCATATATAATGACATATACTTCTTTTGCATCTTTGATATGATCATTTGATTTTAATTTTGTTAATGTGGCACATTACATTCATTGATGCGCATCTGTTGAACAATCTTTGTGTCCCTGAATGAACCCCACTTGATTATGATGTATTATTTTTTATGTGTTGGTGTATTAGATTTGCTAGTATTTTGTTTAGAATTTTGCCCCTATATTTATCAGAGATAATGATCTCTAGTTTTCTTCATTTGTGTTATCATTGCCAGGTGTTGGTATCAGAGTTACGTTGGCCTCATAAAATATGTAAGAAAATATTTCCTCTTCTTTGATTTTTTGCAAGAGTTTAGGAGAATAGGTATTAAATTTTCTTTGAATTATGGATAGAATTCACTAGTGAAGCCCTGACTGGTGTGGCTCATTTGGTGGGGTATCATCCTGCAAAGCAAAAGTTCTTGGGTTTGATTTCTGGTCAGGGTACATGCCCAGGTTGTAGGTTCCGTCCCCACTAGGCAAGCATTGGAGAGGTAATTAATCGATGTTTTCTCTCTCACATAAATGTTTCCCTTCCTCTCTTCCTCCCTCCCTTCTTCTCTCTCTAAAAATAAATAAAGTCTTTAAAAAGTCAACTTTTCCTAGACCCTTATTTTTTAGGTTTGGAGTTCCTTAAAAGATTAAGAATACAGTTACTGTAAGAACTAGTAAACCCTCTTCTGAGTATCTATCTGAAAAACTTGAAAACATTGATCCCCAGAGATGTATTTGCAGCACTATTTACAGTGACCAAGCCATGGAAATAAACAAAATGTCCCTCAATAGATAACTGGATAGAGAAAATGTGGTACATATATACAATACTGCTCAGCCATAAGAAAAGATGAGCCCTGGCTGGTGTAGCTCAGTGGATTGAGCACTGGCCTGTGATCCAAAGGGTCCCCAGTTCAATTCCCAGTCAGAGCACATGCCTGGGTTGCAAGCCCTAGTTGGGGGCATGCAAGAAGTAACCAATCGCTGTATTTCTCCCACTCATTGATGTTTACTCTCCCTTTCTTTCTCCCTTCCTTCCCTTCTTTCTAAAAATAAACAAAATCTTTAAAAAAAAAAAAAAAAAAAGATAAAATACTGCCATTGGCAACATTGATAGATTCTGAGAATATCATGCAAAGTGAAATAAGTCAGACAAAAAAGTCAGAAACTATTATTTCACTCATACGTAGGATATAAAACAAAGCAAAAAATGAACAAATGAGAAAAATAAACAAAAACTCATAGCCACAGATAACAGTATGACAGTTACTAGAGGGAACGGGGTGAAGGATAGTAAAAGGTAAAGAAAGTCAAACACATGATTGTAGAAGATTTAACGTGGGTGATAAACACACAATGCAATAAATAGATGATGCAGTAGAGAATTGCAAACTTTAAACCCATATGATCTTATTAATCAATGACACCTCAATAAATTTAATTTAAAAAAAGAACAGAACTTAGATGCAAATTTTCTAAATAAAATAAGAGCAAACCAAATAAATTAATGTATGTGCATATTTGTGTATGTATGTATACACATAAATGCATAATAATTATAGAGAATTTATCCAGGAACATAAAAATTATTCATTACCATAAAATATATTGTGACAATGCCATATTTAGAGATCAAATTAGAAAAACTATTGTCCCCTTAATATAAGCAAGAAACAAAAAAACAAAAATCAAAACACTATAAACATGGATTAAAGACAAACTAAAAACTAAGAGAAGATATTTGCAATATAGCCAGAGAAGCACTTCTATAAATATATAGCAAGCTATAACAAATCAATAAGAAAAACCTAAACATTGTAACTTTTAAAACTGCTAAGAATACAAACAAAAAAAGTCAGAGAAAATAAAACCTGATTAGATGATAAGTAAACTCACCTTTACTTGAAGGAAATGAAACTAAAGTAGTAAACAGATACACTCTACCAGAAAACTCTGCCAGTATTTGGAGTTAGAAAACTTGGAAACGTTTGGAGAGCAATTTTCCATGAATTTTTTGATAAAAAATGTTAAAAAGATTTTACTCATTATTTTTTAGAGAGAAGGGTAGGGATGTAGGAAGAAAGGGAGAGAACCATCAATATATGGTTGCCTTTCACCTGCCCCCAGCTATGGACCTGGCTGGAGACCTGGCTTGCAACCTGGTTATGTGCCCTGACTGGATATCGAACCAGCAACCCTTGGGTTCACAGGCCTGTGCCAATCCACTGAGCCACACCAGCCAGGTCCATTACTTTTCTTTTTTAAAGATTTATTTATTAATTAAAAACAATTTATTTATCATTTTTAGAGAGATGGGGAGGGAGTGAGGCAGTGAAGGAGAAAAACATCAAGGTAAGGTAGCCTTTCACCTGTCTCCAATACTGAACTGGCTGGGGACCTGGTTTGAAACCTGGTTATGTGTCCTGGCTGGGAATCAAACCCAGTCACAGGCTGGCACTTGTCCACTGAGCCACCAGCCAGGGCTCCATTACTTTTTAAAGTTAAAAATGTGTATTCCCTAAATCTAGCAATTCAAATACGGGAATTCTTGCACATGTGAATATATCACAAATTAATATTTATAAAAATGGTCACTGAAATGCTGTGACAGAAAAATTGAAAAGAAGGAAGGAGGGAGTACAGAGTGAGGAATGGAGGGAGGGAGGAAGAGAAGATGAAAGAAGAACAAAGACAACAGGAAGAGAAGGGAAGGACAGAGTATAAAGAAAATAGTGAAGGTGAGGGGAGTGAAGCAGAAAGCAAGGGAAGAGACATAAATGTGCATCAATAAGAAATTGATCAATTGTGGCTCAGTCACACAATAAAATAATGCACAGCACTATACATAGCAGCTAAAATGCCTTGGGTCTGTATATACAAACATATAACTATGAATGAACACAATGTGAAGTGAAACAAATACATTGCAGAATGACATAAAATTTCTCAGTTCCTAGGCACCTTCATGTCTCATTATGGTTTTTACATAGTCCTTAGTATCTTAGTAATGTCGTCACTGCAAACATTGCCTAAAAAGTACCTAACAGATACATTTATTGAGTAGTTTAAACATCTCAGTAAGTTTTCATGTCTTAGAAATTTAGTGGTCATATAAAAATAAACAAATTTAGAAGAATCACTATTTTAATTCCTTTCTTAAATTACTTATTGGGATGCATGTATGTATTGAGCCAGCATAACTTCTCGAACTTGAAGATCATCAGATTAGATACTGCCACCTTCATCTCTTGCTTATTATCATACAATACCTGCTTTCTATGCCAACACGGGGCAATACTGCATACAACCCGGCAGAAAGGAGCACAAGGGCACATGCTCCAGGTGAGGAAGGCAAATGGATGGAGGGACATACCCTCCTACCTACTTTAAAAAGTGGAGAACAGAAATGCCACGCTTCTTGCTTTCCCATGCTGGTCGGGTTGGCTGCCAGGGGCATCAGTTTCTGGGCAGGTAGGCCTTGGAAACCTTATGGCCTATGAACCTTCCCTGCACCCCTCCCTGAGTGCTCCAGGGCTGCCCAGGCAGAACAGCAGGTGCTGGACCAGTAGGGTAGAAGGGGAGGAGGCCCGGGCCAGCAAGCCCTAGAGGCAGCCTGGCCAAGCAGCAAACCCCACGCCCCTCCCTACAAGGGGAACCCTGGTGGTGCTGTGGCAAGGCTGCACAGGCCTGCCTGCCCAGGAGCACAGCTGCACTAGCCAGTTGATACTGAAGGGGTTGGGGGTGGGGGTGGCAAGTGCTGGCCCAGCAGGCAGAAGCCAAGGAAGGAGCCAGCACAATGCAAGCGGGACTTTGGCCAGTGCAACAGACTCCAAAGGACACTTGGACCAGACCATGACCAGAAGCATGCTGCGGCCACCTGCACTGTCCCAAGGACAATACTTTTAAGTGGTTAAAGAAATGTCAGGTGCAGTTTAGGAATGGTCTGGCCTGGCAGAAGGTGGCACGGTTATTTTTCTTTGGATATTTTAGAAGGAAATGGGCTTTGAAGCAGAAACCTGACTTTATTTCAAATTGTATTGCTGTTAAAGAAAAGATTCCCTTTCCTTTCCACTGAACTCTGTCTCTAGAGTTTTGCAGTAGGACCCCACTGACTGGCTCAGTAACATGAGCTTGATGTACCACAAGCACCTTGGCACATGGACTGGAACCCATGTCATTAAGCTGAGATATGACTTACATGTTTTTTAAATATACGAAACTACACTAAGTGTTCATGGACGTACAGACATATGTAAAACTATAAAAATGTTACAAGTATGAACTAAAAGTATATAACCTCTACAGAGTGGTAATCTCTGGGAAAAAAGAGAAATGTAAACAGAAGGAAAGTGTAAAGATTAATTTCTATAAGAATAGTCTTAAGCAAATATGGTAAATACTGACATTCCTAAAATGAATGATGGATATTTGGTATTTATATTAATTCTGTGCTTTATTATATTTTTGAAATATAGTTCATAAAAGAAACTAAGAATTGACAGGACTGCAACTTCTCTGAAGATATATATATATATATACACACTATTACTTTGAGCATACTGTTCTAAATCCAAGGATAGCTGGTTACTCAGACCTGCTTATCCACCGTTTCCATTTAGAATCATTAAACTATCCAGTGGGAGTAGTATAAGATTTAAAGAAAAAATATTCAGTGCAAAGACCTCTTATTTCCTAAGCTCTACCCTAGGTCACACATATTCACTTTTATTTAGTAACTTTGGAAAAACTCTCAGAAGAAATGGGATATAACCAGTTTTTATCTTCTCCCTTTGAAATACAATTATTTGCTCATTTTACTTATTGTAAATAATATCACAACATAACACCTATTCATTTACAATATTACAAATCTCACAAATGTCTGGCCCATTGCAAGAAACAGGCCTATTTCCAACCTTGGTATTTTTATTTTTTTAATTTTATTAAAATATAGTTGACATACAATATTATATTAGTTTCAGGTGTACAACAGTGATTCAACATTTATTTCTGTTATGATGTAAACACTCTGGTATGTCTAGTAGCCATCTGTCATCTGTTACCATACAAAGTTATTATGATATTATTGATTATATTATCTAAACTGTACCTTACATACTTTGGCTTAGTTACTTTATAACTGGGAATTTGTGTCTCCAAATCCCTTTCACCTTTTTCATCTATTCGCCACCCTATTCCCCTCCAGCAACCATCAGTTGTTTTCTCTGTATCTATGAATTTGTTTCTGTTTTATTTTTTTAATTTTACATATAAGTGAAAATATATGGTTTTTGTCTTCCTCTGTCTGACTTATGTCACTTAGCATAATGTCCTCTAGTCCATCCATGTTTTCATAAATGGTGAGATTTCAAATTTTTAATGCTAAGCAATATTCCATCATCTTCTTCATCCATTCATCAGTTGATGGACGCTTAGATTACTGCCATATCTTAGCTATTGTAAATAATGCTGCTATGAACATAGCAAAGCAATTACCTTCTCATGTTAGTGTTCCCATTTTCTTCAGATGGAAGATATACAGATGGCCATCAGACATAATTAAAGATGTTTAACATCACTAATTATTGAGGATATGCAAATAAAAACCACAGTGAGATACCATCTCACACATGTCAAAATAACTATTATCAAAAATTAAACAAACAACAAGTGTTGGCGAGAATGTGGAGAAAAGGATACCCTGTGCACTATTGATGAGATTGTAAATTGGTGCAAGAAAACCATGTAGATGTTCCTCAAAAATTAAAAATAGAATTACCATACAACCCCAACCTTAGTCTTATTAATTTTTTTAGGATAGTAGCAAATTCAGAGGTACAACTGCGGATTTATGGTTATGTTGGGTGTACGTTATTAAGCTTGTACTACTCATGTGTCCCAATTTCCTATATTCATCTCCCTTGTCTTCTTCAAATCTCAATATGTGTTTTTAATTATTACTACTCATTAAAAGAAAGAAATTATAGATGTTGTGTAAGTATTAGGAATGCTAACAGATTTTGGAATTTCTAGGTATTAATCAAGGCCTTATGATCAATAATATCAACAAATAATAAAGAAGATAATTATCCCATATACACTGGTCAGACCGCAGTCTGTGTCTTACCCTAGACACTCCATTTGTTAAGGACATTACATATCAAGAAGCCTATAAAGAAAAACATACCAGCGTGGCAAGAATTCTTGAAATTGTAGCAAAGAGAGAGGGTTAGATTAAAATGGAAAAGACCAAGACAGAAATCACCAACATCAAAATACTCTTGATACAGTATCATGTAGATATAAGAAGGTAATTATAAAATCACAGGAATAGTACAAGCTGGATCTCCAAGAATGACAATTAGGCCCACACTATAGAACTAGATCTTTCTGCTCTGGCTGGTGGCACAGTGGATAAGGTGCCAGCCTATGAACCCAAAAGTCGCTGGTTCGATTCCCAGCCAGGGCACATAACCAGGTTGTAAGCTAGGTCTCCAGCCAGGTCCATGGCTGGAGGCAGGTGAAAGGTAACCATACACTGATGTCTCTCTCCCTCTCTGTCTCTCTCCTTTCCCCTCTCTGAAAATAATAAAATCTTTAAAAAAAAAAAAAAAAAAAAAAAGAACCAGATCTTTCTAATGTTTGCTGAGCCATCTGAGTATACAAAAAGCCACTGGTCTGTACACACATAAGAGAGTGACATTTTATAGTTTATAAACTACATACTAATTTTTAAGAAAGCATCCATTTTATTTAGTAATATGCATAGTATAATCAGAATAACAAGAAATAAAGAAACAGAAACAATAAACAATGATTTTCAAAGAGGTGTCCAAATGCTGCCAAAATACTAAACTAGCAGAGACATACTTATACCTACCTACATATAAATGAACTAACATAAATTTTCACCTTCTATGTACCTTACCAACCCTTTATCACTACTGGGCAGAAATGATATTCAGAGTGGTTTTCTCTAACTCTGATGCCAAAGTTAGAGAAATTATATTCCAAATAGTCTTCTCTAACTCTGATGTCAAATCTAACACTGGTAAGATTTTGTTTTTTTGCCAAAAGCAAAGTCTTATCAACGTTAATGGAATTACTTTTAAAAAATTATATATTTTGGTTTTTTACAGGTTAAAATGAATACTTTAAAAAATTTTTGAAACAAAGTAAAAACCCTAGCTCTGTAATCTTATACAAGTTAGAACTACTTTTCAGTTTCCAGTGGAACACACAAATGAAATTTTTATTGTTATTTTTATTGTATTTTATTTCCATTACCATTTATCCCCTTATATGCTCTTCCCCCTCCACCCATTCCCCTCATCACAATGTTGTCCATGTCTATGAGCTTTTATTTTCACTCAATCCCCCCAACCCTCAAAACTCATCCAGAGGTATCAGCCTCTTCTTTTTCTGAGACTGTCTCTACTGAAATTTCTAACATGATTGAAAATATATCATACCATATGTGGGGTCGATGCTGGGTTGGTTCTCCCACCACACATGAAGAGGGCTGGCCAGGAGGTCTCTGGTGGGAAGGACTGTGTAATGTTTCGGCAATGGATTATAACTCACACCTTATGTCCTTTTGAGAGCAGCTTCTTGTCCTGTGACTGCCTCTGACCTTTTCTTTCCGCACGTACACACTGAGGTAATGTAGTTTAGAGTCACACGTAAGACATGTGCTTCCTTTGTCTGGGATCCTTTATAATGAGCCTCAGGAGGTGCGGTCTTTCTCACACTGTCCCACTGTCATGGGTGCACTCCCTGGTAATGTGAGTAATAGACGCTATGTCCATAAATAGATGACATGTCCATGTCTGCTAGTCCTCTGGGTAGTTTTGTTTGGAATATCATGAACATATAAGTAGCTTCTCAGTTTGGAGCTCCTTCACTACACCATACTGACATACGTTCCAACATAAAGTTTAAATATAAGACTAGAAATATGATGCTGTGAACAATAATAGGAGAATTACAAATTTATTATGAAGGCTATTTGATATTTAAAAAATTGGAAATCATATGGAAGTAAATAGTAATTGAATGTATTTATACTAGTTTGGGAGCTTTCCTGCAAGAGTTAGGCATTTTGTATGCAAAATTCAATTGCATTCTGATATACCACCAACTACTAAAATTCAAAATTAAAAGTATATCTTTTACATTAGCACCAAAATATTAAATAAATTCTTAGGTGTAAGTGTAACAAAATGGTTACAAGATCCATGTGAAGAAAACTACAAAACTCTGATGGAAGAAATAAAAAACTAAATAAAATGGATAGGAAGACTCAATGTTGTCAAGATGTCCATTCTTATCAACTTGATAACTTGATCTAGTGATGCACTGCAACAATCCCAACGGAAATCCCAGCAAGTTATTTTGTAGGTATCAATAAAAGGATACTAAATTTTATATGGAAAGGAAAATGACCCAGAATAGCCAACTCAATATTGAAAGAGAAGAATAAAGTCAGAGGACTGGTACTGCCCCATGTCAAGACTTACTAGAAAGCTACAGTAATCAAGGCTGTGTGGTATTAGTGAAAAATAGAAAAAGAAAGATCGCCCTGCCTAGTAGCACAGTGGTTAAGGCGCCGGCCTGTGAACCCAAAGGTCGCAGGTTCGATTTCCCAGCCAGGGCACATGGCCAGGTTGCAAACCAGGTCTCCAGCCAGGTCTGAGGCTGGAGGCAGTGAAACGCAACCATACATTGATATGTCTCTCCCTCTCTGCTTCTCTCCCTTCCCCTCTTTCTAAAAAATAATGAAATAAAATCTTTAAAAAAAAAAATGAAAGAAAAAAAAAAAGAGAAATAGAGCAACAAAACATAATAGACAGCACATAAATAGAACCACACAAGTACAGCAAACCAATTTTTCACAAAGGCAAAACAATGGAACAAAGGTAGCCTTTTTAACAAATGGCACTGGAGTAACTGGACATCTGCATGGAAAAAAACCTGGACACTGACATTATACCTTCCACAAACATTTTCTCAAAATGGATGATCAATCTAAATATAAAATGTAAAACTATAAAACTTCTAGAAGATATCATAGGGGAAAATCTAGGTGACAATGAGTTTGGCAAAAGAATTTTAGATATGACACCAAAAGCTTGATTCATGACAGAAATAATTGATAAGGTGGACTTTAATTAAAATTTATAACTTCTGTGAAAGAGAAGTCATAGACTAGACAAAAATACTGGCTAATTACATTTCTAATAAAGAACTGGTATCAAAATAGACAAAGAACTCTAAAAACTCAACAATAAGAAAAAAAATGAGAAATGTGCAAAAGATCTGAACACCAAAGAAAATATACAGATGGGAGCCCTGGCTGGTGGCACAGTGGATAAGGCACCGGCCTGCAGACCCACAGGTCACTGGTTCGATCCCCAGCCAGGACACATAACCAGGTTGCAAGCCAGGTCTCCAGCCAGGTCCATAGCTGGAGGCAGGTGAGAGGCAACCATACATTGGTGTTTCTCTCCCTCTCTGCCTCTCTCCCTTCCTCTCTCTCTAAAAATAATAAATAAAATATTAAAAAAAAAAGAAAGAAAGAAAGAAAGAAAATATACAGATGGCAAATAAGCACATGCCAAGATGCTCAACATCATATTCCATTAGGGAACTACAAATGAAAACAACAATGAGATATCACTACACACCTGTTGGAATGGCTAAAATCCAATCAACTGACAACACCAAACACTAGTAAGGATGGAGAGCAACAAGAGCTCTCATTCATTGCTAGTAGGAAAGCAAAATGTTATAGCCATTTTGGAATATACTTGTAGTTTGACTTTTGTTAGAAAGTTAAACACAGTGTTATATGGTCAAGCATTCATACCCCTTCACATTGACCCAAATTAATTGAAATGTATATCACAAAAAAACCTGCACATAAATGTTTACAGCATATTTATTTATAACTGCAAAACAATGGAAGCAACCAAAGCATCCTTCAAATAGGTGAATGAATAATCAAACTGGTACATTCATACACTGGAATATTATTAACACTAAAAAGAAATGAGCTATCGAGTTACAAAAAATAGGGAGGAATCTTAAATGCATATTACCAAATGAAAAAAGCCAGTCTGAAGTGGTTAAATAGTGTGAAATTCAACTACATGGCATCATGGAAAGGTAAAACTATAAAAAATAGTAAAAAGGTTGCCAGGGGTTTGGAGGCAGGGGAGAGAACAGAGTACAGGGAGAGAGATAAAAAGCTACATACAGCAAAAAGAATTTTTGAGTCAGTGAAACTATTCTATATACCACAGTGGTAGATATGTGACATTATGTGTTTGTCAAAACCCATTGTATCGTACAATATAGGACAAACCCTAATGTAAACTATGCACCTTCATTAGTAATAAAGTATCAACATTGGTTCATTAATTATAATAAATATACCATGCTAATGCATGAGGTTATTTAATAATCAGGAAAACTGGGGTGGGGGGTGACTGGATATCTAGGAATTCTGTACATTCTTCTCAGTTTTTCTAGGTTTTCTTTTTTTGTAAATCTAAAACTGCTTTAAAAGGTAAAGTCTACTAATTTAAAAATAGGGTTTTTAATATATATAACAAGATAAATGACCTTGAAAACCATGTTAAACAAATGAAGTCAAACGGAAAATCATACTTAATGTATGATACCATTTATATGAGATTATGGGATAGCCAAACCAATCTACAATTTCAGAATAAAGATCAGATGTTACCTGAAGTTGATTTTAGAATGAACTGACAGCAAAAGGGATAGTGGAGATCTTTTAGGAGGGATAAAAATACTTAATTTACAAGTTGATTAAATTTAAAAAGGTATTGATCTTTGTAAATGTTTATCAAACTCTATATTTGAAATGGATTAATTTAATGAAAATTATAAAGTTGATTTTTTAAACTGGACTTGTATTAAACACACCTATTTCTAAAATTAAGAACAAGAAACATGAAAGCACTAAATTTAACTGGTATACTTCAATTTCTCATTATGGACAATCAAGATGGAAGGTAGACCTTGAGAAGAGGATGGAAGGATAGGGAAGGTGAGAAAAAGAGAGAAAAAGGTAGCAAGAGGAAAACAGAGGAACACACAGAAGGACAGAAAACAGACTGAGATTAAACTGAATTAAATCTAGGCAAATTCTACAACGTTGGTCAAGTTGAAAACTGAACAGTTTTTACTGTAAAAGCTTGGGTTTAAAATGTTCATTTTTAAAAAGGCATAAGCCCTACTCTACACTTGAAAAAGATACCTACTTTTTCCTACAATGTCGTTTTTTCCGTCCCCACCTGTCAAGGTTTCAATCTGTGTCCTTCTAGGTTCAGTTTAGCTGCCCTGTCCCAGTTAAAATGAATCCCTCTCTCTCCTGTATTTATGTAGTTTTGTAGCTTCAGAGAACACTTAAATCTATCTTGCTGTCAAGGCATTAAAGGATATTCCCCCCTCCTCACTATCTATGAGTCAGGACTAGGCTCATTATTTCTTCTTCACATTTGCTTCAGTGTCTACTACAGTGTTTTAATTAATATATGTACTCCATAAATATTTACTTGCGGAATTAAAAATATGTACCAGATATCAAAAAGCTGAAGATCTAAATATCCTATGTCACAGTGGAAGCAATATCTTTATTACAATGATTCTTCCACTTTCCAAGTGCTGTAAATTACATACAGGGTGTGTGTGATACATTGGCAATAACTTTGCATCTCCTTATTTCACACGCTTCTTATTAATTTTGAAAAACTATGTTTCTAAGGTTATGATTTAACATCATTGTTTCAGGTATAAAGCATTAATTTCCAAGAGCAACCATCATTTCCAAGGAATACGATGTTAGAACAACTATTACTTCTGGGCTGCGTGCAGGGCAAACTGCTGAGGAAATTGCCAACTTCAATAACATCCCTTTATGTACAGTCGACAATGTGAAGAAGGTGTCTGATGCTGATCCTGATGTTGCTACACCAACAAGGAAAACACATAAGGTACACAAGGATCACATAAGTCCAGGTATTGTGCACAGAATCCAGGAGATCATCAGTGAAGATCCAGGAAAGTCAATGCACTGCATAGCAAGAGAACTGAAGATGTCAGATACAACAGGTCTCAAGATTATTGCTGAAGATATCAGATACAGATCCTATGTTCTTAGGAGAGGCCAATTTATGACACAGCAGACAAAGGAAAGGAAGGAAAGGTGCTTTGAAAAAACAAGTAAACTGGAAACAAAATATAAAAAATCCCAAAGAAGAAACCCTCTGATTTTCTTCTCTAATGGAAAGAATTCTCAGCAGGACCAAATAGTCAACAGAAGAAACAACAGGTGGCTCTGTGAGAATCTAAATGCAGTCCCAATCATGAAAATGAAATTCCCTGCTATAGTGATGGTGTTAGGTGTTTATCAGCAATGAAGGGGATATCATGACCTTGCAGTTGTTTCCATAAGGCTTGAAGGTGACTACTGATGTCTACCTTGACATTTTGAGAGAACTAGTTGTACCATGGATGAAGCAAGTTACAAATGGACATCATTTTATCTTTCAACAAGATGGTGCACCAGCACAGAATGCCAAAACGGTGCAAGAATGTCTCAGTGTCAATGTTCCTGAATTCTGGTCGAAGGAAATCTGGCTGCCTAGTTCACCAGATGCAAATCCTTTAGACTGTTATGTATGAAGCATTGTGAGAGAGAAGTTAATAAACAACCAATAAAGAGGCTGTTAAAGCAAAGACTGAACACATGATGATGTCACATGGATAAAGAAAAGTTAAAGTGTGCTCAAGATTGCCAAGTCGATTTGAGTCTATTATTGCAGTAAATGGAGACTTTTTTGAACAATTAAAAAAAAAAAAACAATGACTATGTATTTACATATAAGAATGAATTTATTTCAAAATATAACCCTTTTGTAGTATTTATTTTACTAAAATTTTGCCAATTTATCATGCACACTCTGTATATCTCTTGAAACTACCTCTAAAGACTGTACAAAGCCTCACATATGGAGGCTTTTATTGTTTTATTTCCATATGTTAAAAATAAATGCCTTTGTTGCTCATCCAAAACAGGCTACAGACTTCTACTCTTAAGTAGCTTAGATGGAGTGAGCAGGCCAAAGGGCATTAAATTGGAGTAGACTGTAGTGTTGGGAGGCAAGGAAATGAAGATAAGGAATTTAGAGAACTGTAGTACAAGTCAGAATAGGCCAGGTTTTGCTATGGCAATAAACTTTATATTTGTCAAACATGGTTCTAAATTACTGTTGACTATTTCTAAAAATCAAATTAAAGTGCAGTTGTTAATGAAAATATTCAAAAGGCTATGTTGCTGGCTCTGAAGGCAATTCCAATACAGTACATGTTGAGAACAATGGCCATACTACTTAAATGAAGAAATACTTCCCAAGGTGACTACTTTGCAAAGAATAATCCTCAATTAGATACATTTTTAAAAATCCATTACATAATGGCCAGTTATATTTGTTTTTAAATATACAAGTTTTAGTCCTGTATGGTGTTGCTCAATGGGCTGAGCACTGGCCTGTGAGCTGAAAGATCACAGGTTCAATTCTGATTCCGAGTCAAGGCACATGCCTAGGTTGTGGACCAGGTTACCTGTTTCTCTCCCTCTTTCTCCCTCCTTTCCCCTCTCTCTAAAAGTAAATAAAAATAAAATCTTTAATATATATACATATATATGTTTTTTAATATAGAACAGATTATTTTTATATATCAAATATGTATAAATCAAAATTCATACAGAAATTGTACATTTAAAATATTTTGCAAATCATCATTCTTCTATTAAGCAACACATCATTCCTTAATTTATCTCTTTTGCAAATCCTAAATTTTCATAAGTTAGGTTTTTGAAAATGGAAATCACTTGAGTTATTATGTGGACAGAATTTAATCCTTAGGACAAATGTCTCAACTTTCATTCAAAATATTTTGAATGTGTCTTAAAAACAAATACTGCTATTATTCATAAAAAAGTTTCAAAATGCAACGAATTACTGAAATCATCACACTAGCGTCTAAATTGCATATACTCTGAACTAGAAGTCCACTTTCAAAATGTCTCTACTCAGATATTTTTTATGAGAACAGCATTCTCCATGAAAATGAATGAAATATTTTAATATAATATATAAATAGACAAAGACACAAACATTTCCAATGTTGGAATACATCTGTTACACGATGGTGAATTTTTTTGAGTATGGAGGCAAGTAGTGTTTAAATTTAAAGTAGAATTTATAAATAAAAGTTCTTAATGACAGAACAACAAAGCTAACAACATCTTTTTGTAGACCTCGGTTTGTATAGCAGAACACATGTGTATATGTTTATTTTATAGAAATTCATATTTGAACAGTGACTCAAGTGCATTCATTGTATTAAAATTTTTTAACAGATTTTTCACAATGTAGGACACCACTGAGCTTTGTCACCCATTAACTTTATTTAGTAATATTTTTAATGTTATATAAGTATGGTATTTTTTTAAAAACTTAAAATTTTATTTTCCAATTACAGCTTACAGTCGACATTATTTTGTATTGATTTCAGGTGTACAAAACAGTGGTTAGACAATCGTATACTTTGCAAAGTGTTTCTCTGATATTTCTAGAGCCTACCTAGCACAATACATAGTTACCAAAATATTATGTTCTCTATGTTGTACTTTATATACCCATGACTGTTTTGTAACTGCCAATCTGTACATCTTAATTCCTTCACCTTTTTCACTCGGTACCTCAACCTCCCACCCCTCTGACAACCACCACCAGTCCACTCTCTTGTGTCTATGAGTCTGTTTCAATTTTGTTTGTTCCATTATTTTGTTCTTTAAGGTGTAGTTTTTTTTTTTTTTTATTTTTACAAACAAACTTTCTGGGTGTGTGCACACATATATAAAACACTAAAAATATATATACAGTCCAGGGAGGGTAGGGCAGGGGAGAGCAATGAAGGAAAAATGAAACAATTGTAATACAACTATATATACCTCACTATCTTTATAGCAAGGTTGTTAGAAAATGATAGTGATTTTTCAGTAGGTAAGGTTGCTTTTGTCTTTGCTGCTAAATTTCATAGGTCTTTTCAATGAGAAATCAAGATGATTATATCTAAAATTCAAACATCGAGTTCTATGTATCCCTGCAAGCCATTATTCAGGAAAAGAAGTTTAAAAATTGCCTTAAAAATACTCTCAATTAAGGCCCTGGCTGGTGTCACAGTGAATAAGGTACCAGCCTGTGAACTCAAAGGTCGCTGGTTTGATTCCCAGCCAGGGTACATAACCAGGTTGCAAGCCAGGTCGCCAGCCAGGTCTGTAGCTGGAGGCAGGTGAAAGGCAACCCATACGTTGATGTCTCTCTCCCTCTCTGCTTCTCTCCCTACTCCTCTCTCTAAAAATAATAAAAAATAAAATCTTTATAAAAATACTCTCAATTAAAAATGGCATCCCAATATGCGGGGAAAATCAAATAGCACACAAAAAAAAAAAAAAAAAAAAGACCTCTGTTGTAAGGTAAAAATTGTCCATTAATGTAAAGTGCAAATATAGAAATAACCAAGGCATGAAAAACCTACAGTCCATGACTGAATCTTTCCCCTTACTCCATCTAGCAAACTGTAAAATTTTAGCTAAGAGCTCTAGAACCAATACATCCAACCATACAAACTTATACTGTAGCAATAATGTTCTGCCTCATTTTAGTATTAAAAGAAGCATCCACTTAACAGAAGGGAAATCCTTCATTTGTGATAAAACAAATGTAAAATTAATTTGCACAAAACAATTATTTCAATGAACGTTTTAAAAGACACGATATGAACATAAATGGAAGAGAATAGGCATGTATGTGTATATACATAGACATTCACACACATATAGGAAGAATATATATTATATATAAAATAAATGTTTATTTAAAGGAGATGAATAAATGTGAAAAGGCAAAACATTTATATATAACCCAGAAGAGGGACTATAAGGAAGATAATATAATGATGTCTCTAGATTTCATCTTTTTCTTTATCACCCTCAAAAAAGGAATTTTATATATTTGAGAAAGAAAAAGGAAATAAATAAAAGGTATATTCGTTGAACTAGTTTTTAAGATTCCTCTACTCTTAATTAAATTAAAGACTGATGGCTGCCATCCACAAGCTGGTCATTACTTATCTAAGTCTGTCTAGGCCTAACACTGTAGTTTGTCATTTTATGTCTCCGAATTAATTATTACCTGCAAAGATCTGAAACCTTATCACTGAAACCACTTTCATGTCATTCAACAAAACAGTTAAAAGTTGGTTTTTCTGAAATAGTGGGACTGAATTGACTCTTTTGATTGACATTATATGTATTACTTTTGGTAATCCATAGGTGCAACATAACCAGGCTCATACACATACTGGCTTTAAAATATAATTTATCCTTTTTGAGTAAACCATAAAACAAGAAACACAATGTATTACATAAGACTTGGGGTGTTTCATGTGGCTGAAGGCATTTGGCTTTTAACTTTTTACTTCAAAATACATTTGAGAAAGTGCAACTAATACTAGTTCAGAGTTAGGTTGCTTACAAATGTTTTGCCTCTCTTATAGGAATAAAAAAAACAAATACTTCATTTCTAATCATGTTGTCTGCTTTTTGCATATACAATTTTAAAATCCTTTTCTGTCAGCTGAACTGCTCTGCACTATATTCCCCTGAATTATGGTTCCCATTTTTGTTGAAACACTTTATTTCTTCTCTAATTATTTCAAACTCTTCTCTGCACTTTTTTATTTGCTCAGTTTTTCCTTTTACTGCTTCACTGCCACCTCTTCAGAGCTTTCCATTCCACCAGAGTATTTCTGCAAATTTATCTTACCATATTTACTCTTCCTGTCACTTTTGAATATCTAGACCTTAGTAGAAAGAGAATGCACTTTGTTCCATAAATGTTCCTTAAACATCTTCCACCTGTATTCAGTATACATACATCCAGACTCTATTTCACATTCCTTCAAACACCCTTTCCACCCTCAGTCCATTAATTCTGTAACATAAATTTTATATGAAACAAATGTTTCTAGGCAAAGACTAAAAGAATGAATAAGCTTCAGATATCTTCTAATTTTTCGTGGGTCTAATGTTCACATTGAGGACATTCTGATTTTTATTAAATTTGTAACTTCTTTTTATTGTATGTACAGCATGAATATTTGTATAAAAAACTAAAAAAGTATTTAGGGCAAGCACTAAATGTCTTAGGGCATTCCGTATCACATAATTTGGTTCAGAAAACGCCAGGAAATTCTCAGCCTTTGTTTAAAATACCGTCATTTATTTTGGCACATTATAATTCTCTTTTTATCTTCCAATATAACCACTGAATACAACCATTAATGGTTCATCAACAAACAATTTAGGTTCAAAATTAATCCTTTTCAAATTGTTTTTCTTTCTGTCAAGAAGAAAACCAGATTTAAATTGCTATCTATGCTGGCTGGTGGCTAAATGGATAGATGCCAGCCTGCGAACCCAAAGGTCACTGGTTCAGTTCCTAGTCAGTGCACATAATCAGGTTGTGAGCCAAGTCTCCAGCCAGGTACCCAACTGGAGGCTGGTGAAAGGCAACCATACATTGATGTTTCTCTCCCTTTCTTCCTCTCTCCCTGCCCTTCTCTCTGAAAATAATGAATAAAATCTTTTCAAAAAACAAATTATAAACTGCTATCTAAATAAATATAAGAAACAAAAGCTTTGGAAAAAATTAGATTTTTCTTTTTTTGTGCCAGTACTTATAAAATGTTTAGGTAGGACAGGTGACGTATAAGTGAGCAAACTGCTTAAGTCCAAACAACTTTTATTTGACCTCAGCTCAAAGGACAAAAATTACACAGTCTGGAGGGAAGGTAACAATATACTAGATCAACTGCCTTCATAATATTCTCAGATCAAAATGTTCTTTAAGAGCAGATCTGATATGAAGAGCCAGTAATTGGAAAACATTCATTACCAATTTACTGCAGTCACCGATAAACTACTACAAGAACATTATGTATCAGGGTTCAAGCCAGCAAACTATTAAAGTGCACTGCCCTGATGTCTTTTCATTATACTTTAATGCTACTGAAGCATTAATAAGCCCTGGGAGAATTGTAGTTATGTTGAAAGTCTTATCATGTAATCAATTTTTCAAATATTCCAAGTCTTTTAAGGTGGGCTCTGTTTCTTTTCTGCTTCTTGTTGGTCAATGTCATTCCACCTTCACAAATGCTATCATAATTTTTTGTTTGTCCTGTCCAAGTTTGCTTTCATCTTGGAAATATTTCAATCTAAACGGTGCTAATTGCCATAGTTAATGAGTGCCAAGACATCTAGCACCATTGGCCCTGTTACCACTTCCTGTGTTTCTGTTCAAGTAGAGATCAAAGAACAAAGGATGGAAAGAATCATCTTCAAAAAATAAGACGGTGCCATATATACACCTTTTATTTCTTTGTTTGTTTGAAACTTTGAGGACAGAAATTATCCTGCTGAAGTAATTTCCTTTATAGTCCCTGGTTAATTTTAACTTGTTAAAAATTGTCTCACTTAAATTTTTTTTCTAATTTAAAGGATAGTAATGATGCTCTGGCAGAACACAACTCAATGATCTCACACTTTTAACTCACTATTCACCATTTTCCGTTAGTAGAATAAATTCCAAGCAACTGAGGCATCATTTAATAAGTTGTAGTAATGGAAAAATTAGGACTTCCTAAAACTTAGGAAGTCTTAGTACCTTTTATGTATACAAATCAGCAATGATTCAATTTATAATTGAATCTGTAAGACAAATAGAAAAAGACTTCAGGTATAAACAGGTTTACATTTTTTTAAAAAATCATTAAAAATATAAGTCTCCATATACTAGATATTTCTTGCTAGCACAAACTAGCCACAATTTAGTAGCATTACTCATGTGATTATTTAATAGGATTATGTGGACCAGTATATGAGAGGTCCATCCCAAAATTATCAAACGTGCAAACTGTTTTAATTATATTTACATTGGCTTGATACTTTGGGGACAGCCCTCATATGTCTTGGTGTGTGTGTGTGTCCGTAATGTAACATATTTACTTAACATGTATTTGTTGAAAAATTACAATAAGGCAATAATATGAATGCAACAGTACACATTTAAGGTTTTAAAATCCTAAATAAAAGAAATTCTGGGAAGGCATTAAAAACATACTTCCTCAATAGGTAGTTCAATTTACATTATCTCTCTGACAGCATGGTTATCTTTTTCTTGTCCTAATGCAATGAAGGTTACGATCTTAAACTATTAACTTATACCATAAGCTTTTCTTGAGCATATTTATTGGCAATTCAGCCCAAAATAACTTTATCAACTGTATCATATAGTAATGAAACGAATGTTTCTTTTTTTTTCCTTTAATTTTATTGTTGTTGTATTATATCCATCCCCTTTTTGCTCTCCTCTGTCCCCTTCCCCACCCACCTATTCCCCCTAAAGTCAAAAGAGTATGTTTCGTTACTTGTGCACAAACCATACCTTATTTTTATTTCATATAGCGTAACTTAATTAGCATATCTAAAATGTCTTGTATTATGTTCCTTGTGTATAGTATACAACTCTCATATGTAATTAGTCATATTCCAATCAAACTTACATTAAAAAGTAAACAATGATTTCTACCTACAATAATGTATAGGGCATCTGAGACTCATCACACAACATGTAAACAAACACAGCTCCAGCTAAACTTCTCCCCACTCCTTCCATGTTATGTTCCTCGTAGAACATATAAGAACTACAAAATGTGATGTCATTAAAACAGTCAATAAGGTTTTCACTGAAATTGTTTCCTCAGGCTCTTATTAAGTCATAGCAACTTTATAAAGGAAGCCACAAAATAAAAAGCAATTTTGTTTTGCTTTGTTTCACCAGTTTCCTTGACAATATTCTTAAGTTGATGTTTTAGTAAGAAATGCTTTTATCCTCAAATGAAAAACAAAATAAACAGAGAGACAAAAACAACACAAAAACACTGAGAAACACTCTGGTAAAAAGTCTGAACTTTGAGAGCCACCTCTCAAAGTTAAACACTGACCTGTAGGCTCCATGAGAGCACTTTTTTGGTTCACTGAAGTATCTGCAATGCTCAGGAAGCTGTATGATTCATCCTAAAATCTCAAAAATATTTATTTAACCTAATTTGCATATGCACTTTAATGACAAAAATACAACACACCAGGGCCTAAATGAGGCAAGCCGTTTGAAACTACAAATGCTCTCTGGTCCTCTACCTTTCTGGGTATTTTGAGTAGGTAAAGTCACAAAATAGGCTACAGATTAATCAGACAGTAATCTAACCTAAAGAAAGCCAACAAAAAGAATTTCTCTAGAAACCTCTTTCTAAGACAAAGAAAGACACTTAAAAATTGTATTTGAAATACTGATACTTTCATAAACAAAATTTTATATTTTGAATTTTCTTCAAAATAATTGAGCATGGGTGTGATCTATTGGCCATTTATTGATAATTATTAAAGCTATGTGATGGACGTATGGATTTATTATGTTACTCTCTCTTCTTTATATAAAATTTGAGATTATGAATGCTACCATACTTTCACCACACAGGACTTTGCTATCTCACTATCAGCTATATAGTAAATACTTATTCAATACTTGTTATGTGTTCTATTAGTTATACCTTTTTCCCAGGTATAGTCTCAACTTTTTCTTCTTTATTGGCTATTTCTTCTTAGCATATAAACTTGTGCAAGTATTTGATCTGCCATAAAAAATATACAAAAACTATTAAAACAACAAAAAATGACAAAAACTTTGAAAGATTTGCTCTGTTACAATTTTCTTTCTTATTTCTATACAAAATTTCTGGAAAGAATTTTTACTTCTTAACCTCTCATGGCCCAGTGAAAACTTACTTCTGTCCTTAAAATGTAATTTAAATTATTTCCACCAAAATAACCAGTCATAAAGTTATCCCATAAAATACATATATTCAGTTTTGAGCTTACTTTATTTCTGAGATATTTTTAGTGTTTTTGCCAGCTCCTATCTTTTGTAAGTCTCTTTTCCCATTGGTTTCATGACAAATTTAGGTTTCCTCCTGACTGTTCTCTCTTAAGTTTTCTTTTCAGGCTTCTTCTTTCCCACCCCCATGTTTTTCCTTTCTCCTCTTCTACCTTTCTCCTCTTTCTCATTCTTTCCTACCTTCTTTCTCCTCCTTCCTCCTCCTCCTCCTCCTATTCCTCCTCTTTCCCTCTCTTGCTCTCACATCATACCTCCTCTTGGGTAATTATATTCATATCTTTTGTAAATGAACCTTCATTTCAAATTTGAAGGCTATTCTGTAACTACAGCACATATCTCAGTCCTTCGATCTCTCGTCAGACTTAGACATCCAGCTGGCCACTTGTTATCTTCAGCTAAACTTCCAAAGACACATTAAACTTAACATCTCAAACTGCAGATTGTATCCTCATTCTGAAAGGTGGTATTTCTCCTGTCCTTCCCATCTCTTTTAATGGCACCATCAACCACCAAGATGGTCTGAAAGAAACTTGATTTCAAAGCCCTTTCCTTTATTCCTACGTGTTTCACTGTAGAGCTATATGCAGGGGTTAATGACAGAACTAGAAAAGAATTTATCTTTGTTAGAGAAAATTTATCTTCCGTAATTCACTGATGCTGGAAAAATAATCAAGAAAATGCTCCTATAATAATTACGTAAAATATACAAGGCACTTCTTTGGAAGTAATATTGGACATTTGAGGGGGAAGTATCTAATATAAAGATAATAAAATAACATGGATTAAAATCTAGATTTACTTCTGTAATTCTTGTACCTTTTCATATTAGAAATAACTAATTTCTGTTTTGCCCCAATCTCTGTGACAACATTTGGAAGAGTGGGGATAGGGGATAAATCAGGGACTAAGGGAGAGCATAGGGAGTATCAGGAAGGCAGAATCTAAACAAGATATATGTGTAATGTAAATTTCTGCCAGTGGAATTTATCTTACTTTAAAAATTTGGGGGATTATTTCTAAATTGCCCTCCAAATATTTACACTATTTACTCTCCCATCCACCATATGTGATATCTATTTCCTATGTGGCTACCAAGCCTGAATATTACCCAATTTTAAGAAGTTGGTCAATTTGATCATAGAAAATGGTGTGTGTGTACATAAGATTGGACATTTATATATATATAATCACTCATTTTCATGTCCTGTGATAATTTTATTGTACTTTTTGTAATTTCTACCTGAGTTTTCTTTTGTTTCTTGGTTTAGATTTTCTTCTAGAATATTCACAGGATGTATTTTTTTCATTCTACATACTCTCTTTGTGTACTATTTATACAGAGCTTTTTCATTTAATATAAAATGTATAAATCACTATCTAGCCCTTAATCTGCTTTTGTGTGGGTAACCACATCTTAATGCTCTTTTCACCCTACTTGAATTTCAACTTGTTCACTTATCTTCTGAGTTTTTGAGGACTAAAACTTTACTTTAACAGAGGCAATCAGGCCAGATACTTAACATTCTCCTACTCAATGTTTTCCACACCATATTTTCTCATTCTTTTTCAAGCAATGAGGAAAACCAGGTAAAAAATCATTGGGTTTTGCTATCACAATATTAGATTATGTGTTAGCAGCCCATGCTGCTATAAAAATACCATAAATGGAGTGTCTTATCAACAACAAAAATCTATTTTGCATAGTCCTGGAAGTTGGGAGTCAAGGACCACAGTGCCAGCCTGGTCAGGTTCTAATGAGAACTCTTTCAGGTTGCAGGCAGCTGACTCCTCATTGTTTCCTCACAGGGGAGGAAGAACAACCTAGATCTTTAATATCATTTTATAAGGGTATTGATCCCATTCATGAAGGCTCCTCCCTATGCCCTAATTATTGTCCAAAGGCCCCTCCTTCTAATAGCATAATATTAAGGGTTGTGATTTCATGATACGCATTTTGGTGAGAGATATTCAGTCTACAACAGTCTACAACCAGCAATTAGGGGCTATCTTTGTACCTGTTTATATGACTTTTCCCTCCAACCTCTTTCCTCAGAAGGCTGTGTATTATTTATTTCTCTGTTTTTCGTCTCTGTCTTTTAAGTGCCCTTTTATTACTAAAAAATAATTATATTTGGGAAATTATCATGGTTTTGTCTTCCCTTTTCTACTTTCTTCCCAGTAAAGAAGAAACAAAATGGTGAGTATTTTTAAATACTCCTACTCATAGGTACAAACAATAGTATGGTGGTTACCAGAGGGAAGGAGGAGGGCAGTAAAGGGTAAAGGAGGCCAAATAAATGGTGACAGATGATTTTACTGTACTTTGGGTAGGGGACACACAAAGCAATACACACATCATGTATCATAGAAATGTTGAAACCTATATAATCTTATTAACCAATGTCACTTAGAAATGGGACTACTGGCTTAAATTGCAATGACTGCCCACTTTCCCTCTGTCTCTGCTTCTCCTCTATGAAAACACACTGGCACACACACTCACACACAGAGAGCTTTATCAACTGTTTAACATTTGAAAAGAAATAGGTGACAAAAAAGAAGAGGAATAAGTAAATGTGTTTCATGGGCTGTATATAATTGAACATTCTTCAAATTCCTTAAACAGAAATTTCAGTACCATGGAGATCCTTGAAATGAAGACAGATAAATATGACCAATTATAGCCAAATATCTCTTGCCAAAAATTTAAGAGAAATCATGAAAATGATAAATAAAATCTCACTGTGGAATTATCTTATAAATGTGTCCCTCAGTTCAAAAAATATTATATCCTTTAAAATGGAGGAAAAAAGCCCTGGTTGGTGGCACAGTGGACAAGGCACGGGCCTGTGAACCTAAAGGTCACTGGTTCAATTCCTAGCCAGGGCACATAACCAGGTTGCAAGCCAGGTCTCCAGCCAGGTCTGTGGCTGGAGGCAGGTGAAAGGCAACCATACATTGATGTATCTCTTCCTGTCTGCCTCTCCCCCTACCCATTTCTAAAAATAATAAATAAAATCTTTTAAAAATATTTTTAATAATAAATAAATAAAATAGAGGAAAAAACCTGGCTGTGCTCTCTGTGAGAAGAATACACAAAATCTTCATGTCTGAACAAAGAAAGGGAAGAGCACTGTGGCAAACAAAAGACCCTCTTGTTTTTTGCCTTTCTTTTATTAAATGTATAAAATTGAAAGAAAGGAAGCACCAACCCTAGGGCTTATTACACTACATAGAAACTTTTTGTGAGGGTTTGTGTCCCATCTTGTGAAATAGTTCCAAATAGCTATATTCTAATGAAATCTATATACCCTGTTTCCTCAAAGAGAGGGAGAAGGAGAGGGAGAGAGGGGAAAAACAAGAATAAAATGATCACAGAATACTTCTATATAATACAGTGGTCCAGTTCAGCTTACACGGAAGTTATAGGTAAGGTGTATTTTTAGTCATTTTAAGCCATGGTAATGCTCGATATATGAATATAATCTGCCACATTGTTTTTAGGGTATAATATGTATGTTTTCAAGTCACAATTTCTGGTGAGTTTAAGTTGGCAGAAATAACAGTTTAGTTTCCTTGCTGGCCAAGCAGAGATTGAACCTATGAATATACTCAACTCCCAAGTTCTTATAATAGTACAGACTCAAATTCTACACAGAGCCCAAGTGATAAAACAGGTTACTTGAAAAATATTAGAGATCCTTGCCTTCATCTTAATAGCAGCAATATTTTTTAAATGAGCATAACCCTAGATTAAAAACACAAATCTTAAAATCATTTGCAGATAAACTTAATCCTTTGGCTAGGTCAACAATGAAGAAATAATGTTAATATGATTTCTAGAGTTTTTTTAATCTAGATCAATTTTCAAAAAATTTGTTTCTATTATTGAAAAGAGAAACTTACACCATCTAGTTGTTTACCATAGGTGAAGTCGACTAGGTATTTATCTTTGATGCCATTAAACAGAAAATAGAGAAAAGCAGGGGAGAATACCTTTTACCTGATGGTTGAAAATACTTCTCACAGGCAAACCCAAACTCCGTTACAATATGGCACTCTCAACAACTCCTTTCTCTTTGTACTTCTAACTTTAAATTTTTCATCTCTCTCACTTCATTTCCTTGTACTATCTAAAATGTTAAACTTTTTTCCCTTTTTCCTTTTCTTCCCTTCCTTCTGATTTTTACATTACACTGCAAATGAACAGAGTAGAAAAAATATGCTAAAATAAAGCAAATGTTCTTTTAAATAAGAACATTACTAAACAATATTTCCTAACTTTGCTAGTTCAATCATGCAAGTTCAGTTAGAATTTTAATGATGATTCCAAGTTATATCTCTTATCTAAATAAAATATGAAGTTTGGAGGTCAGCACATTTTATTAAAGTATCTTTAAAAGAAACTAGTCATTTATATATTTCCTATCTACATCCTAACTCCAACTATGCTACCAAGCTTAATTTGAGTATGAAAGTTTCTGTAGCTCTCAAGTTCTGGCCAGACTGAATCAGAGGGCTTTTGTTGGTAGAAGGCAAAGTTGGTCAAGGCAAAAAAAGAAAAAGAAAAAAATGGACCTTCAGACTATTCCTTGTAATAAAACTAATCTCCTAGATTCCCCTTTTCCATTCAAAGATATTTACTGAACCATAACTATTTGTAAGAAACTATAGTAAGTGCTATTCATAATGAAATTAATTAAGCATTCTCTGACATGGCAAAGTTTACAACTTAGGCAGGAACACAACTATAATATAATTTGATAAGGCCCTTAATGGAAGTAAGAACAGATGGCTACCCTCATTATTCATCTGGCTATTCAATCTTCTACTTTACTTCTTAGATTTTCTCTTTATTTGCAACCCACATCTCGTCCTCTTCATTACTAAGCCTATTTTCCCTCAAGGCACACCTTTTGGACAGGTATTTTGGGAGAACAATATTGCAAATTAATTCACAATATGTATTAAGAGTAAAGTGTGAACATTATATCTTTCTTGCATTTTAACCAGTCACTCCATTTTAAATGGTTGCTAATGGTGGGGATTTCCAGAACTGTATACCAAGTAAGCTATCAGGAGAGAAATTTTAGTAAGATCTTTATACATGTCAATCACAACAGCAAGCAGTCAACTCTTCCACATAAAACATCCATTTATATTTCTTGACAATATTATTTTTAAATTATATTTTATTGACTATGCTACTATAGTTGTCCTGACTTTGGCCCCTATACCCCTCTTCACCTAGCACTCCCCACTCCCTCAGGCAATTCCTCCCATTATTATTTATGTCCATGCATCATGGGTATTAAGTTCTTTGGCTACTCCATTTACTATACCATTATTAACATCCCCAGCGCTATTCTATAACTATCTATTTGTATTTCTTATGCCCCTCACTTCTTCACCCATTACCCTGCAACCCTCTTCCATTTAGTAACCATCAAAATGTGCTATTTTTATTATGTCTCTGTTCTTCTTGTTTACTTAGTTTGTTTTTCTAGATTCAATTGTTGATAGAACAGTATTTTTGCCATTTTACTGTTCATAGATTCAATTTTTGGCAGATTAGTATTTTTGCCATTTTACTGTTGATCTTCTTTTTCTAATATAACCCCTTTAACATTTCACATAATAATGGTTTGGTGATGATGAACTCCTTCTTTTCCTTATCTGGGCAACTCTTTATCTGCCCTTGGTTTCTAAATAACTTTGCTGGGTAGAACATTCTTAGCTATAGGTCCATGCTTTTTATGACTTTGAATATTTCTTGCCAATCCCTTCTACCCTGCAGAGTTTTTTTGTGTGTCTTTTTTTGAGAAATCAGCTGACAATCTTATGGAAACTCCCCTGTAGGTAACCAGCCTTTTTCCTCTTGCTGCTTTTAAGATTCTCTCTTTATCTTTAACCTTTGGAATTTTAATTATGACATGTCTTGGAATGGGCCTCTTTGCATCCATCTTGATTGGGACTCTGTGCTTCCTGGACTTGCATGTCTAGTTTCTTCAACAAATTAGGGTAGTTTTCATTCATTATATTTCCAAATAAACTTCCAATTTCTTGATCTTTCTCTTCTCCTTCTGGCACCCCTATGATGTGAATGTTGAAACAAGTGATATTGTCCCAGAGGCTACTTATACTACCCTCGTATTTTTTGATTCATTTTTCTTCTTGTTCAAATTGGTTGGTTTTTGGTTCCTTATATTCCAAATCATTGATTTGATTCCTGGCTTGATACACTCTACTGTTGTTTCTCTATAAATTATTCTTTATTGCAATTAGTGTATTTTATTTCTGACTGGATCTTTTTTATGCTGTTGAGGTCCTCACTAAGTTCCTTTAGCATCCTTATAACCAGGGTTCTGAACTCTGGATCTAATAGACTGCTTATCTCCATTTCACTTAGCTCTTTTTACTGAAGTTTTAATCTGTTCTTTCATATGTACCATGCTTCTGTCTCTTCATTTTGGCAGCCTCCCTGTGTTTCTATATATTAAGCAGAGCTACTATGATTCTGTGTCTTGGTAGTGTGGCCTAATGTAATGAGCCAAAACTACCCAAGCCACTTTCACCCAAGCTGGATATTTGAGATGCCCTGTGTACACCCTCCTCTGGTAGATGAGCCTTGGTTGCCGTTAACAGATCAGTGGGAGGGATTTGCTCAGGTCAGTTAGCTGCAAGAATTGGTTGTGACCATTTACTATTAACCTCCATCCTACATGGAAGATCAGCTGTGCAGGGGTAGAGTGGTAGTGCTCCAACATGCTCTGCAGCTGTCCACTGGATACAAAGATCCTGGGAGGTCCCGAGTGGTACAGACCTAGGTCAGATGCCACTTGTGTTTTGCTTGGGGTCACTCTGCCTTAGTTTAAAGCCATCTGGAATGACTTCTACTTGGGCTGGGCTTGGAGATTCCCAGGTAAAGCAGGCTGTGAATCTAGGCTGGCTGCTGCTAGTGCTGGGCTTGGGTCTCACCAAAGCCAGCTGTTGCTTGTTTGATAGGATTTAGGATGTTGTGAAGCATGAGCCAATAGCAGCCATTCATATGAAAAAGAAGCTTGGGTGGGCCCATAAATTTGGTTTGGTAGAGTGGGCCAGCCTCAGATCAATGGAGTCTCAGATATGGCACTAGCTTGCTGGCTCTGTTGGGGAAGGGTTTAGAAAAGGGACGATGGCCTCTGCTCAACTTGAGGCCAGATACTTCAGTTCCCACCTTTAGGCCACTGGTGCTTTTCAGGCTGCTACCTAGGTGCTAGAGTTCCAAGGAAGAATGTGGGTTCTTTAAGAGAAACTGCTTGGAGCTTCAGCAATTTCTTCTACTGACTAAATCTCTGATGGTTTTTGTAGCCAGAAGATGTAAGGACTTATCCTCCTGGCATAGGAATTAGGAATCCCTGGATGGGGGACCAGCTCTGGAGCTGGGCCTCCTCACTACCAATATAACCCTCCTGAATTTTTACCCACCACATATAGTTAAGAGACCAACCTCTTCCATGTCTGCACCTGTCCTACCAATGCATATGGATATGGCTTCTTTAATCCTGTAGGTGTCATATTTCCATTCAACTTGATTTCTGATGATTCTGAGTGATGGTGTTCTATATTTCAGCTGTAATTTCAATGTGGTTGTACAAAGAGGCAAGTCATGTCTTCCTATGCCACCACCGTGACCAGAAGTGACATCATTGTTTTTAAACAACACAGTATATCCCACACTTACTCACTTTGCAAATACAATTTAATCTAATTAATATGATTCCATCAACTGCTACTGTTAGTAATAATAGTTTACTATTAGTAACTACTACTACCAAAATAGAATATCTATTTAAAATTACAAAATCCTTTTTTCTTTGATGTTATTATGAAGGTTTACCTCAGATACACGAAAATTATTCACAATTGTATTCTATTTGGAAATGCATGATTCCCACAGTGATAGGAATAAAACAAAATCAGATATATTTAAACATATCAAAAATATGATTCATGGACTCACATAATCAAAAGTGTAACTATCAAGGAAAACATTATTTAATACAACGTCTATTTAAAAAATTGAGCCCTGGTGGCTCAGTGGCAAGGTGCTGACCTGCAAACCCAAAGGTCTCTGATTTGATTCCCAGTCAGGGCACATAACCAGGTTGCAAGCCAGGTCTCCAACCAGGCCTTAGCTGGAGGCAGGTAAAAGGCAACCATACATTGATGTTTCTCTCCCTCTGTCTAACTCCCTTCCTCTCTCTCTGAAACTAGTAAATAAAATCTTTTTAAAAAAATTGAATATCTGTGCAGCTGAGTTTCTCCCCTATAAAACAAAGAGCTTATGTCAGAATAAGCTCTTTTTGCTTAAAAGCTTGAAACATATGTGAATGGTGTGCATAAATATTTCCCAATTCTCCTATGACATAAAATTTTATCTCCAATATTATAATTAAGGATTCTGCATAAAAAAAAATCTTTTTTATCTGTGTCCCTAAATACTAACTGAATGCATTATCCACAATTAAGTGGCTTAATAAAATTTAGCTGGATAGATGAAAAACTGGATAAATAGAAAACACATTGATGTAAATGAATGTTGCAAAGTCAAAGGTATATCTAGATGTCTGAAGACATTTAATGAGAGATAAGGAAGACTCAGGAATGATTATTTTTACACATTTCAAGGCTTTACAGATAGTTTAATAAATACTAACATTTAGTTTTGGGGGGGATAAAGCAAGAAATTTTAAAATGAAAAAAAAAGAAGTTAAATGAGGTCCATTTTGACTAGGATTGTTCATATTTACCTTATCTACTTTCTGCATGTTCACTGTATTGTGCTTACTCACAATATATCCCAAATTACTCCTTAAAGTTTGAAATAATTTAATCTAACATATATAAGTGTTTCACTAACTTCAATTATGCACATCACCCATGACATCCTACCAAAGTTTTCTGGAAACTTTTTTTCACCTAACATCTTTAAAACTTCATTCCCTTATTTGTAGAACATAATATCTATATCACAGAGTTGTTGTGATAACCATATAGACTCACTGTATGTCATACTTTCATTTATTTATCTTCCGACTCACTATCATTATCCTCTACTTAAGGCCAATCTCTTCATATGTACAGGGTGCATGCGTTCAACTGGCAGTAACTTTGCATCTCCTTATTTCACCTGCTTATTAAGTTTGAAAAACTATGTTTCTAAGGTGATGATTTAACATCATTGTCAGATATAAAGTATTAAATTCTGAGAGCAACCATCATGTCGAAGAAATACCATGTTAGAGCCACCATCATTTCTGGGACTGCATGCGGGACAAAGTGCCAAGAAAATTACCAACTTCAATAACATCCCTTTCCCTACAGTTTACAATGTGAAGAAGGTATATGATGCTGCTCCTGATGTTGCCACACCAACAAGGAAAATGCATAAGGTACACAAGGATCATGCAAGTCCAGGTATTGTACACAGAATCCCGGAGATTATCAATGAAGATCCAGGATGTTTACCTTGACGTTTTGAGAGAAGCAGTTTTACAGTTGATGAAGCAAGTTGCAAATGGATATCATTCTATCTTGCAGCAAGATAGTGCACCAGCACATAACACCAAAAAGGTGCAAGAGTGTCTCAGTGTTTCTGAATTCTGTTCAAAGACAATCTGGCTGCCTAGTTCACCTGATGCAAATCCTTTAGACTATTATCTATGCAGCATTTTTGAGAGAGAAGTTAATTAACAACCTCATTCCATTGAAGAGGCTGTTAAAGCTAAGACTGAAAACATGATGTCCATGGATAAAGTTAATTAAAGCATGCTCAAGATTTCAAAGTCTAATGGAGTCTATTACTGCAGCAAATGTGGACTTTTTTGAACAATTTTTAAAATAATGACTATGTTTATGTATTTTCATATAAGAATACATTTATTTCAAAATATACCACTTTTGTGGTATATTTATTTTACTAAAATTTTGCCACTTTATCTCATGCACCCTATATACTTGATTTTTATAACCTCCTAAAGTCCCTAGGATTTTGCTTTGTCAATTATCGCTTTTCTCTCCTTATCTTCAATGCCTTCTCTGCTGGCTGTTTACTTTTCAGAACATGTGGATCACCCTCATCCCTGCACCAATTCTCTATCCTCTTCTCGCCTCTG
Organism: Noctilio leporinus; assembly: GCA_004026585.1. Lineage (NCBI taxonomy): Eukaryota > Metazoa > Chordata > Mammalia > Chiroptera > Noctilionidae > Noctilio > Noctilio leporinus. The sequence continues at coordinate 35,984 of PVIW01007693.1, forward strand.
TTCATTAAATAAATAAACAAAATTCAAAAGATTTACTTCTTAATATGAAACAAATATGCAGTTTTTTAAAGGGAAAATATAGAGAATACGAAGCAATAATAACCACACCAAAAATAAATAACAACATGTTAAATATAGGCTTTTCTTTCCAGGTATAATATATAGTTATATATAATTAAATTGAACTCATCATCCAAAGTTTTGAATCCCAGCATTTTTGGTTAATAAACAAACCCATGTCAGTCTTCCCCAAAATAATTCATAAATTTCATTCAAACCTTATCAGTGGACCAATGAAATTAAAGGCTGGGCAAAGGGAGTTAATTAATCCATTTTAAAGTTTAATAAAAAAAATAACTGGAAAAGAATAATTAATGTTTTAAAATAAGAATATAGAAAGCTCTCATTAACAAGTTTAAACAGTACTATAAAAGTCACAATAATTAAAATAGCATAGTCCAAGTAAAGAATAAAGAAACTGATAGACCTGAAAAAATAAATAGAAAGGCTAGAAATCAAATAGAACGGCATGAAACAAACCCACTTATAAATTAAGTATTTAACATATGATAAATGATGCATTTCAAATCTACAGGGAAAACAGATATTTTTCATTGATGATGCTGGGACAACTGGTTAAATATTTAGATTTGAGTAAATTTACAAGCTATGTGACACTGTATATCAAAATAAAATTCCAGATGGTTTAAAGAGTTTTAGGTAAACAATGAAACCATAAAAAATTAGAGGCATATAGGAGAATTTTTAATCCAAATTAAAGTTCTTTCAAAACAGAAGCCATAAAGAAAAATGTCACAAATTTTTAACAGATTAGAAAACTTAAATATTTAAAAAATATCTATGTAACAAAAATAAGCAAAAACATGAACAAATTCAGAAGTTATTTGAAATATTTGACTGACTACCACAAAGTGATTTAATTTTTTTCTCTGTAAGTAAGTCTTACAAAATGATCAACATGTGCTGTCAAATGAGGAAAGCATTACAAAAAATTATATGTATTCTGATTCCAACTGTATAAAATGTATGTATTTTGGGTAACAGCTTCCCATACACATCATTTTGTTTATAATCTCCATGTTTTTATTCATGCAGTTTCTCCAAATGATATTCCCTCTCTCATTGTCTAGTCATCTACTATTCATTTTTCAAGGGCCATTTCAGACATCTCTTCAGATATCAAGAACTTTTGCCTAAATTAACAGGCTGCAAAAAATAGGTGTCCTTTCTTGTATGCTCATAGCACAATGTTGTGTATCATCAAATTAGTGTTACATAATATTATTACTATGTATGTTTATATATTACTCCACTCCTATTATTAAAGTCCCTCAAGAATAAAAGCTATATTTACTTATCTCTGCATTGCCAGTGTCTATTACTATGCCTGTTATGTATTACAGATTTTATATTAGTTTGAATTGTTGCTGAAATATAAAAAGGCTGAAAGAGAAAAAAAGACATAGCTACTTAATGAGAATTAATTCTGTACTCCTTTCCAGGACCTACCAGTACCTTCCTTAAGGGTACGACTCAAGGATTCACCCTAGAGTATTGCAGGTACCTATTGATCTTTTTAAAAATCTACAGACATTTACCACTTACAGACTGTGTCCCACAATTTATCATTTACTATTTATTGTTATTTAATTATTTCTCATTTATGGATCTTTTCTTTATCATCACATGTTGAGTTCTGTAATAGAAAGAGCCATGACTTATTCTAGTTAGGCATTCTACAATGTGTTTAGCTTAACAGCTTAGTACTTCAATAAAAATCAATATATACTTATTTTACTTATAGCTTTAAATAATTTTCTATGTTTTTATTTACATACTTTTCCTAATTCTCAAGGACAGGGAGAATCAACTCCAATTTCCTCCTTCCTCTATCATCATACAAATGGTAGATACACTTGTATACTGAGTATTTTACCAATACTTGCACTTGCTTAGTAAACCTGATACCATTAAATCAGAACAGGTTCAGCTATGTTTCTCCTATGCTAAGCCACAAAGCTTTCGTAATTTTCAATAATTAGTGGAGGTAAGGTTATCCAACTTTTCTAGTAGAGTATATAAGAATATTTAAATGAGCTCCTCTCTCTACAATAGAAAAAAATTTATTAATAAATCATCAATAGTAGATCTTCTTGAGCTAAACCATGAGGGGTAATACTAGCAAGGATTTTCTTGTTAATCGAAACATTTTTTTTCTCATATAGCTTAGTATATACAATGTCTCAAAACACACATCCTATTTACAGCTCATCTCAATTTTCTATCATACTGCTTAATGTATTCCAAACTTTTCCAATAAGCTATTTGACCTCTTACAGACTGAAAATAAAACCATTACATTTAAATTATTTAATGTCAAGGAAAAAAGTCCTCTTTTCTCCTTCTGTATGTCTTTGTTTCACAAAACTATTATCAGACATGCCATACAAATAACTAAAAACAAAAAATTATATGGTGTCGTTAATTGAAAAAATGCTTTTGCTGCACACAGAAATTAACACTAAGTGCTGTCCTAACAGGAAATCAGTGATTTTCAATTGACATTGCACAGGAAATCATTTAGTGTCAATTGATATTAAATGGACAAAATTGTACTGAAGTAGTAGAAAATGATTTGGTAGAAAGAAATGTGCTTCCATTAGAAGACTTGATATTAAGTGGGCTTAAATGTAATAAGTTTTAGAGGTCAGTAGTCAACAAAAATTATGGCATGCTATCCAACCCATAGTACATCAGACTAGTTGCTTTTAACATCTTTATCAAAAGATAAGCTAGTGTCACCTAATCAAGACAAAATTTAATTCCTATAAGCTTTGAAAATTCAAGTTAACTGATTCAATGAAATAAATTAATTAGTGGTAAAGATCATGATTTGGGGGGCCTATTTAATTTCCTAATCCCTTAAAGTCCATATATATTAGACAGCATGAAATAAACGGCAAAATAATAGCATGTTTTATATAATATTATACAGATTGATGTCTCACTATAAAATGACCTTGACAGTAAACACATAACAAATTATTGTTTAAATGAGTAATATCAGCCTTGGCAGGGTAGCTCAATTGATTAGAACCCAAGGTTGTGGGTTCAATCCCTGGTCTGGGCACATACAAGAAGCAACCAATGAATGCAAAAATAAGTGAAACAACAAATTGAATTTTCCTTTCTCTTTCTCTCTCAATAAATTAATTAATTAGTAGCATTACTGATTATTATGAGAAAATAATTTTTATGTTTTTAAAAGAACCTAACTTATTAAACCTGAGAAACTGGGGAAGTATATAGATATGGGAGATATTAAGAGTATAAAGAGGCCAGAGGAGATAAGTTATACAGACACTAAAAGAGAACCAATTGCATAAAATATTTTAGATATTTCCTGAAGTTACAAACAGAGATTTTTTTAGGCATAAAACACTATAAAAATCACTTACTATTGTAATGCAATAAACAATCATGGGATAATAGACATTTTCAGGACAGTCTACTTAACCACACAACAGATGACACATTTTCTTAAGAGCATATGGTATATTTTCCAGTATAAACCATATATTAGGCCACAAATTAATTTTCAATATATTTAAAACAATAAATATCATACAAAGTATCTTCTCTTACCACAATAAAGTTAGAAATAAAGAACAGAAGGAAAATGAGATAACTTACAAATTTTTGGAAATTAAAAAATGGCGTAATGATTACAGGAAGTATGGGATGTGGGTGTAGGTATAAGATGGTATGAGGGAGAGAAGCAATAATGGGATAATACAATAAAAATGAACTATAAAATACAAGGAAAATACACTTTCAGTGTGAAGAGGGGAGGGGGTGGAAGGAGGGGGAAAAGGAGGCAAAGAAGGGGAACAGTTAGTTTAGTCAAGGAACTATCATGGATGACCCATGGACAACATGCAGGATTGACTGTGGAGGGGGTGACAGGGAGGGTGGGGAAGGGGAGAGCAGAGGAGGGAAAATGAGATAAATGTAATATAACAATAAGAAATTTTAAAAAATAACATGGTTAACCAATGAATCAAAGAATAATTCACAGAGAAACTAGAACTTAGAAATGAATGAAAATGAAAACATACCAAAAGCTGAGAGAGAATTTTGGCAGAGGTTTTATATATGTGTGTGTGTGTGTGTGTGTGTGTGTGTGTGTGTGTATAAACTTTGCATCAAAAGACACTATAAACAAAGTAAAAATGGAATCCACAATTGGAGAGAATATTGCAAATCATATATCAGATAAAGGATTAACACCTAAGAGAGCACCTAAACTCAACAACAACACCCTGATTCAAAAATATGCATTTTTAAAAGAGAACTTAAATAAACATTTCCCAAAAAAAAGTCTACAAATGACCAATAAATACACAAAAAGATATTCAACATCATGAATCACTAAGGGAATGCAAATCAAAACTACAATGAGATACTACTTCACACCAACTAAAATGATTAATATCAAAAATACAACTGTAGGAAAGAATGTGGAGAAATTAGAACCCTTCTATACTACACTGTGGAAAATAGCATGCCAATTCCTCAAAAAATTAAAAATAGAACTACTGACTTCCGGCCAAAATGGAGGTGTAGGTAGACATGCTATGTGCCCTCCACAACTAAGAAGGAATACAGTTACCTAAAAACCAGAGAACACCAGAAATTCCAGAAAATTGAGCTGCACAGAAGTTCAACAAACAAAGATACATAGAAGAAATACCCACACAGGTAGGAGGGGAGGAGCCAGGACAGAGAGGACATGGTTAGCGGCACTGAAGCTGAAGTGGGACAGCAGCTGTGGCCGGGTGGCAGAAAGCTCCATCACACATTTTTTTAAAAGTAGGGACACCTGGGAGTTAGGCAGTCTGGTCTTGGCACCAGACCAGACTGCCTAACTCACAGTTCCAGTGCCGGGATAGGGTGAGGGATGGAGGAGGGAAGACAAAAAGCTACATTGCTTCTGACTGTGAAACCAATGGGGATTGGAGCAGAGGAAGAAACTGCCAGTCTCAGAAGAGTCCATTTATTTAGAGGGCCCTTATAGTCCTGGAATGTCCGCATACACATTCACTTTGGGACCACAGCCAGGACAATAGCTAGAGAGATGCCAGTCCCATATAGGAAGTGAAAGAACTGCCTGGAAAAGGGATGAGTGCTGACAAGTAGCATTGTTCCCTCTCAGACCCCTCCCCCACATACAGCACAACAACGTGGTGAAACAGGTTGCCTATACTGACAAACACCTAAGGCTCTGCCCCTTACAAGGTGCTATAGCTGTATCTAAGAAAGAGGCAAACACATAGCCTGTCAAGTTTGGGAGACAGAGAAGTATGGCCCAAAAGAGGGAACATGTCAAGGTTCCAGTGGAAGAACTAAGCAAGAGGGAAACAGACAACTTAATAGACCCAGAGTTCAAAACACTGGTCATAAAGATGCTCACAGACTTGACAGATATGCTTGAGTATGGCAAACATAGAAAGGAAGAAGGGAAGGTTATGCTGAGTGAAATAAAAGGAAAATCCACACAAAATCAGTGGTGAAGGGAAGGAAACCAGGGATCAAATCACTGATTTGGAACATAAGGAAGAAATAAACAGCCAATACAGAATGAATAAATAAAAACTGAAAAAATGAGGAGCAACTTCAGAACCTCTAGGACAACTTTAAACTTTCCAACATCCAAATCATAGAAATGTCAGAAGGAGAAGAGGAAGAGCAAGAAATTGAAAACTTATGTGAAAAAATAATTAAGAAAACTTCCCAAATTTGGTGAAAGAAATAAACATACAAGTCCAGGAAGCACAGAGAGTCCCAAACAAGCTAGACCCAAAGAGGACCACAGCAAGACATATCATAACTAAAATGTCAAAGGTTAAAGATAAACAGAGAGTCTCAAAAGCATCAAGAGAAAACAAGAAAGTTACCTACAAAGAGATTCCTATAAGACTATGAGCTGATTTCTCAAAGGAAACTTTGCAGGCAAAAAGGAACTGGCAAGAAGTTTTCAAAGTGATAAAAAGCAAGGACCTTCAAACAAGATGACTCTATCCAGCAAAGCTATCATTTAGAATGGAAGGGCAGAAAAAGTGTTTCCCAGACAAGGTAAAGCTAAGGGAGTTCATTATCACCAAGCCATTATTAAATGAAAATTTAAAGGGACTTGCTTAAGAAAAAGATCAAAACTATAAACATTAAAATGACAAGAAGCTCACAACTATCAACAATAGGATGTAAAAAATAAAAACAAAAACAAACAAAACAAACAACCAGAATAGGATCAGAATCACAGGTATGAGGATCATTGGGAGGATTATCAGCTGGGAGGGGGAAGGGGAGAAACGGGGAAATGGTGCAGGGATTAGGAAACGTAATTGATGGGTACAAGATAGATATGGGGAAGATAGGAATAATGTAGGAAAGGGTGAAATCAGAGAACTTTTTTGCATGGCCCATGGACATGAACTAAGGGGGTGGAATTTTAGGAAGGAAAGGGGATCCTGGGTAGAGGGCAGAAAGGGAAAATAAATAGGGAAAACTGTACAGCATAATCAATAAAATAGACTTTTAAAAATAAAATTAAAATAGAACTACTATGTGATTCAGCAATTCCACTTCCGGTTATTTACTTAGAGGGAAAAAAAGAAAAACAGTCTCAAAAACGTATTTGTACACCATGTTCATAGCATCGTTATTCACAATAGTTAAAACACAGAAAATGTTCAAGCGGCCACAAATGGATGAATGGATAAGCAAAATGTGGTATATACATACATTGCGACATTATTTAGCTTTAAATAGAAAAGGAAATTTTCACATATGCTGCATATTGAACCTTGAAGATGGTATGCTAAGTGAAATAAGTCATTCACAAAATGACAAACATAGTATAATTCCACTTATATGAGGTAATTAGGGTAGTCAAAGTCATAGAGTCAGAAAGTAATTTGGTCATTTCCAGGAGCTGGAGGGATCAAAGTACGGAGAGTTGTTGCTTAATGAGTACAGAGTTTCAGTTTTCCAAGAACAAAAAGTCCTGGAGATGGTGATGATGGTTACACAATAGGAGAGCCACTTAAAAATGATAAAGATGGGCCCTGGCTGGTAGCACAGTGGATAAGGTGTCAGCCTGCGAACCCAAAGGTCGCAGGTTCGATTCCCCAGCCAGGGCACATAACAAGGTTGCATGCAAACCAGGTCTCCACTCAGGTCTGTGGCTGGAGGCAGGTGAAAAGCAACCATACATTGAAAAAAAAAAAAAAAATGATAAAGATGATTACTATATAATGGGTATTCTATCACAATTTTTTTAAAATGGTAGTAGAGCTTTGTAACTCTTCACTTACCCTTTTCCCACCAAACGAAAACAAAAACAAAAAAACCAAACTTAATGGAGAACTTACTTGGTAAGCAACGGTATGAAGAAATAGTAATGACTATCACTTTCTAATTTGGAAAAAAAAAAAAGGAAAAAAATCCTCTGGAAGAGCTCTAACCCCTCAGAGAACTTATAAGGAATGCACAAAATGCAAACTAAGAACATTCCCTATGATTAACAGAAAACAGTGCTAAATAAAATGCGGTGTCATCCCTGAAGGAACTACACAGTGAAACTAGAACTACATTTAGGCATAAGGGAATTACTGATTTAAATGTATGACACAGAAATTTTATTGGATAGTGATATATAGTTATGATAATATTTATTGAGTTCTTACCAATGGCAAGCACAACATTCAGCATTCTTATAAAACTTTATAGTTTTTTCTCTTAATACCATAGTGGAGTTCTCCTACTTAGAAACAAAAATCAAGGGCTCAAGAATATCAACCTAGTCACAAAAGGAGTGATTGTGAAACTTAATCTCCCTGAATCCAATGTCAAGAACTTTAACTATGTAAGCAGAACTTTAAAAACTGAGACACAGTTGGTAATTTAGAATAAAAATCCTCTTGCAAGAATACCTGAAGCTAACATGATCTAAAGAACAACTGGGGCTGAGCTGCACATAAACTGGTAGGTTTTTAGTAGAATTATGAAAATGCTGGTTGATAATCTGGTGTGAGGAAGTGGGTTTAAGAAATGATTGATAGGAGACTATTAATATAAAAAATATATAACTGTACCTAAATATAACTATTCCTTTAAATCTGGCTTTGACTGTTAGTTTTTAAATAAATATACTCACTAGAAAACATTAATTCTTTGCCATTTTAACACAGAGAATTTTAAACAGCATAAATGAATTTTAAATCACAATTAAATAATTAACTCAGTTATCCTAACTATAAAAATCTTAGCCATATCCAAACAATGAAGTTTCACACAGGTGCCACTACCATCTACATTTGGTACACATTACCAAATTTTGGTCAATGTACAAAAAAAAATATTAACCTTTTTTCAGGGTTACACTTTCAATCTATCATCCATGCCTACTCAAGATGACAAATGTCATGGGTTCAAAGACTTACAAGGAAAATTTATGGAAGTTTTAAGGTAGGTTAACCAATATTCATTCAAAATGCATTTGTTGAGAGCAAAGCAAGTACAGGGTGCACGTGATAAAGTGGCAATAAGTTTACATCTCCTTGTTTAACATGTTTCTTATTATTTTGAAAAACTATGTTTCTAAGGTTATGATTTAACATCATTGTTTCAGGTATAAAGTACTAAATTCTGACAGCAACCATCATTTCTGGACTGCATGCAGGGCAAACTATTAAGGAAATTGCCAACTTCAATAACATCCCTTTATGTACAGTTGACAACATGAAGAAAGTGTATAATGCTGATCCTGATGTCACCACACCAACAAGGAAAACACGTAAGGTATGCAAGGATCACACAAGCCCAGATATTGTACACAGAATCCAGGAGATCATCAGTAATGATCCAGGAAAGTCAACGCACTCCATATCAAAGGAACTGCAGATATCAGAAGGAACAGGTTTGAAAAATTATTGATGAAGATATCAGATACATGCCATATGCGCTTAGAAGAGGCCAGTTTATGACACAGCAGACAAAGGAAAGGTGCTTTGAAAAAACAAGGAAACTGCTAACAAAATGAAAAAGTTCCAAAGAAACAAAACCCTCTGATTTTTTTCTCTGATGAAAAGAATCCTCAGCAGGATCAAATAGTCCACAGAAGAAACAACCGGTGGCTCTGTGAGAACCTTAATGAAGTCCCAACTGAATGAAATTTCTTGCTACAGTGATGGTGTTAGATGTTGTTCGGCAATGAAGGAGATACGATGGCCCTGCATTTGTTTCCACAAGGCTTGAAGGTGACTGCTGATGTTTACCTTGACATTTTGAGAGAACTAGTCGTACCATGGATGAAGGAAGTCGCAAATGGACTTCATTTGAAGTCCAACAAGATGGTGCACCAAAAAGGTGCAAGAATGTCTCAGTGCCAATATTCTTGCTGCTTAGTTCACCAGATGCAAATCCTTTAGACTATTATGTATGGAGCACTAATGAGAGAGACATTAATAAACAATCTCATTCCAATAAAGAGGCTGTTAAAGCTAAGATTGAAAACATGATGATGTCATATGGATAAAGAAAAGTTAAATAAAGCATGCTCAAGATTCCCAAGTCTAATGGAGTCTATTATTACAGCAAATGGAGACTGTTTTGAACAATTTAAAAAATGACTATGTTTATATATTTACATGAAAGAATAAATTTATTTCAAATTATACTACTTTTGTGGTATGTTACTTGTTTTACTAAAATTTTGCCAATTTATGACACACACCCTGTACTATACATCCTACATTCACAAACCCAGTTAACAATCTTCAGTAACAAAGTTTGCTCTTTGTGTGCATAACAACACCATAAAACACTATAGGAGCCAGTACCACATAGTAAGAAAGGTAACTTGGTAATATAGGTTTTACAATCTAAATAAAAATTTTAAAAAATCACAGCTAAATAGATAAAAACACAGCTAGTCCTTTTCAGTGAGTATACGGTACAGGCTAATTTAGTAAAGTACGAAGTATTCAAGAAAGTAAGGAATGAAAATAACATAATTACTTGTCCAATGTACTAAGCTCTTCCCAGTGAAGTTTTCTTATTTATACTTTTTGCTTTGTAAGTCATATTTTTTGAAATTTTATTATAAAATCTAATGTATATTTTCTTGAAATAAGTTTATCTCTAAATATAAAGAATGCATCCAACCTTAGAGATAAATAACAAATTTCATTAAAATAAATGTTTTTGCTAAACCATTCACATTGTATATTTGAAAAAAGTGCTAAAAATATTGAAATTTAAATTATAGTGTAGTCCTAAAACTGTAACACTATCAGCATTTGTGTAATATGTCTGCAATATAAAAGTTGCCAAAGATAAACCATTTTAACATAATATTTTCAACAGTTTGGTCACTGTATCATGTTTATATTTAATTCATACAATTTTCACAATTCTGTTTAAATTTTTATTTCTTTCTTTGGGGGGATTCCCTTTTTCTACTGAAGACTAAAGGTCTTCTTTCTGACACCATTATTAGATAATATCTGAGTGACCTATCACTACATACTTAAATAGGAAGAGAGAGTATCTCCAATAAGGTCGGCATGAGTCAACTGTCATATGAACATTAAAAGAAATCAGATTAAATCTTAAACTGTTCTAACAGAACAATAGTATATAGAATTAAGGAGATAACAGTCCCACTCTCATCTGCAAGGTCAGATAATGTGATCAATCCTGTGAAACAGAATGACCCATAATCACTATAATGTTCAAAAAAAGTGGACAAGGAAAGGTACAAGACTAAAATCACAATAGACAAAGAAGAGTTGAAAGAATCAAGGATATCCTATGTTCCTATTTATGGGATTGGAGGAATAATTAAAGTAGGAAAGGTTTCAAATGCTTGAAAGCTTCCTATTAGAAAAAAGAATGGAATGAAAATACTAGATATAAATTTCTACTAAAAGTAAGTAAGAACACATTAACATCAGAATTGTTCACAGATTTTATGATATCTCACCCAAGATCCATAAGGAGACAAAGGGTGTTTATTTAAAAAGTAGAAATCAGCCCTGACTGGAGGCACAGTGCATGGGCACTGGCCTGCGAATCCAAATGACACTGGTTCGATTCCCAGCCAGGGCACATAACCAGGTTGCAAGCCCAGGTCTCCAGACAGATCTGTAGCTGGAGGCAGGTGAAAGGCAATCATACATAGATATTTCACTCCCTCTCTGCCTCCCTCCCTCCCCCACTCTCTAAAAATAATAAATAAAATCTTAAAGGAAAAAAAAAGTAGAAATCAAGTCCTGGCTGGTGTGGATCAGTGGATTGGCTCAGGCCTGCACACCCAAAGGTCGCTGGTTCAATTCCTTAGCCAGGGCACATAACCAGGTTGCAAGCCAAGTCTCCAGCCAGCTCCACAGCTGGAGGCAGGTGAAAGGCAACCATACACTGATGCTTCTCTCTCTTTCTTCCTACCTCCCTGCCCTTCTCTCTGAAAATAATAAATAAAATCTTTAAAAAATAAGTAAAAAAGAAAAAGTAGAACTCAAACTAGATAATTCTTTAGAACAAATTTACCCTATCAGTCCAAGATTCTTCTCAAAGATAAGAACTGAAATACCTAATGCTGCTGGAATGTGGGTGTTTTTCTAATGGTGCCTGGAATCTGCAGTTATCAAGCAACTATTATCTGATTCTGATTAGTAAAATATGAAAAAGTTTCTTTTCTCATTTTAATAAGGAATTTCTGCAGTGGTGATTGCTTATCAAAACTTGTTTTTTTGTATGTTTGTTTGTTTTTACTTTAAGTCATATGGCTTGAAAAAGTGATAAGTAACTGAAATCATTTAGTCATTCATTTAACACATACTTATCCAGAGCCTGATACTGATATGTTCCAAAGACTATAAGGTGGCAAACAAAAAAGAGAACAAGAATGGGTCTCTGATTATACTTATTGTAGTAATTAGACACACACAATAATAATTTTCTAAAATATGAGATCTTAGTCTAGAAGCATGTGCTCTGGGAACATACTAAAATGGTGTATATTTTTCCCATAAGAATCAGGGAAGACTTCACAGAGGAGTTGATATTATAAACTGGTTTTAAAAAGATTACTAGGATTGTACTGGATAATAAAGAGAGTAATATTTTAGGCAGATGAGTATAATATTCTCTGAGGCATGTAAACAAGTGTTTAAGAGAAATGGTGAAAAAAGTGGTTAAGTCTTAAGTATAAGACATACAGTGAGGAGATAATTTAAAAAAAAAAAAAGATTGACAAAGTAGTTTATAGTTAAGTATCTTCGGACAACATAAGGATTTGGGTTAACCTTGAGCCCAAAGTGAAGATGTTTCCAGGTAGAGAGGTGATGATCAGATTTGCATTTTAGGAAATTTATAAGCATTAGTGTAAGAAATTCATTTTTTTCAAAGATCAGTTTTTCATTTGAAATATTATTTTGGTGGGGGGAGGAGTATTCAATCCTCCAACTATTAGCACCAGCAAGGGTAAGTTAATAGGCACCAGATGGCAGCATAAGCTTTATAATATCAGTTATTATTCCTGAGCTTGTATTTTTTAACTTAATTCCTTTATTCAAAAGTTCCATTAAATAAGTGAACACTATGTGAACTGACTGGTACAAAGTAGATTACCATAAAGAGAATAATCATTTTTAAAGAGCTAAAGACATATTGGTGCATAAAGGGAAAAAGCAGTAAACTTGAGGCCGAAAATATTTAGATCAACTTAAAAGTAAAACCTGAAGTTATATGTGCTTCTAAATTTCTCTTGCAGAAGTTGTCACTTATATAAAATGATAATAATACATGTATATCCAGACCACCTAAAAATTTTAAAGCCATTTTATTTTCATCATCTCCCTCTGTCTTGACCCCACCATGATCAAATAAACCAACGTAAGTATTCCCATTTTATCAGAAATAAAACTGAGGCTCATATAAATTCAATTACTTTCCCAGTCATATGTTACAATTAATAAATGACAGTACCAAAACCAAACCTCTAGTCCAGTCCTTGATTCACTTTGTCATATTTCACAACTGAAAACAGTTAAGAACTAGGACAAGGGTAAGATAAGGAGATGACAGAAGAAAATGATTCTATGAAATATGAGAAATGAAGATAAAGAGAGTGCAAAAACCATAAGTTGGTTTGCATACTTCTCTTGTAATTATTTTTTTAAGGAAGGGGAGAAATACTGATCTGTTGTTACACGCATCCATCATTCCTTTGTTACTTCAGCTTGCACTTACTTTTCTGAGAATTATTTTGGAGGAATATGCATGCCAAAGAAAATAATGACCAATATCTAGTGTCACCAGGAAATATACATTGAAGAAAATCTATATTTTCTGGTTGGAGTTGATCTTTTGTTGATGAGATAATGAGCAAAAAACTTAGAAATTATTTATAATTTAGGACCTAAAATTTTTTAAATGACTACAAACTCCTTATAACGAAATCAGTCTGCTTGCCTATGTCATACCTTTAAAATTAGGCAGAAATATTTGAAGACTTAATAATGAAACTGTATAACTAGCAGTGTAGGAAGTCCACCTTTATTTTCTAAGAGAAAAAAGCTATATCTTTTTCTGGACTAAAAGAATAAAGAGTCTTGATTTTCACAGAAAGCTTATTCTAACAGTGAGATTTTTTTTTCTTTTGCAAAAAAAAATGTTCCTGAGATCTATACCAATAAACTACATTTTCCCATGCTTTGCAACCAACGTTATGTAAACAAGAATAGGAAATAATATCTTTGATCATAAGTGCTGTAATCCAAAGATAAATCTAATTTTTATTTTTAACACAAAGAGAGAAAGTAATTCATTAAACATATGTCATTTGAAAAATTTTCACAAACTTCTATCCAAAATTCTGGTTTTCCCAGTTTCTGTCTGCACCTTTCAAGAAATGTGTATCCTTTTTCTTGCCTTAACCTGAAAACATTGTTTCCATCTCTCAAGTCTCGTTGACAGTGTTTCAAATATTAACTTATACTGTAACTTCCTCTCAAGATGGCAGCATGGATAAACACGGCTCACCTCCTCACACAACCATATTTCAGAACTGTCAGTAATCAAGCTGAATGGAAGTCCTATACTACAGAATTAAAGAAGAAACCAACCACGAAATGAAAGAAACCACATCAAGACTAGTAAAAGGGTACAGACACAGAACAAGCTGGTCCCACACTCACGTATGGCAGATAAAAATCAGGAGTAGTATCTGAGGAGTAAGGGGTCCCAGCTTCACATTAGAACCCCAAGTTCAGGGCTCCAGAGCCATGAAGAAAAGATTTCTGCCTGTAAAAACCAGTGGGAATTGAGGCTCTGTAAGACAAAAACTTAGAGAATTCCAGGCAATTCCTCTTTTAGGGTACACAGTCTTATTTGCACTCATGGCCTCTGAGCTCCAGAGTGAGGGTAGCAGATTAAAAGGCATCAGAGCCATACAGAGAGGAACTGAATTGTCCTCAAAGACATATGAGGAAGAACTGAATTGTCCAGCATCAGGGTGAGAGCCAGGGGCAGCTTTCTCCCAGACAGAGTGCTGGCAGAGGCAATTGTTCCTTTTATGAGCTTAACCAAATGAAATAAAATAATACAACTCAAAAAAATAAATAAATAACAGGGAGTCAAAGCAGATTAATCTGATATGCCATAACAAATAAGAAGAGTCACCTAAAGTGGAGAGGAAAAGAAACAACCTCCAAAACAAAAGGGAAGGAGGAATCCCCAGAAAGTGTGCTAAATGAAATACAGAAAAGCAAACTATTAAACACAGAGTTCAAAATAATGGTTATAAGGATAAACAAGGAGCTCAATGAGAAATAGAAGAAATTCTATGGAAGCTACAAGGAACTTAAAAAGAACTATGTACATAAGCATAAAAATGACATAGAAACCATGAATAAAAGCCAGGAGGAATGAAGAATGCTATATCTGAAATGAAGAATACTCTAGAAGGAATTGAAAGTAGCCTCAATGAAGCAGAGGAATGAATCAGTGAGTTGGAGGACAAGGTAGAAAAAAATACCCAGACAGAGCAACAAAATGAGAAAAAGATTCAAAAAGAATAAATATAGTTTAAGAAAGCTGCAGAACAATATGAAATGTAATAATGGTCATATTGTACAAATTCCAGAAGGAAAAGAAGAGGAGCAAGGGATAGAAAATCTGTTTGAAAAAATAATGACAGAAAAATTCCCTAATTTGGTGAGAGAAAAATCACAAAGTTTAGGAAGCACAGAGGGCCCCAATTAAGATTAACCCAAAGAGGCCCACTTCAAGACACATCATTATTAAAATGGCAAAAATTTAAGGACAAAGAGAGTAGTTTAAAGGCAGCAAGAGGGAAACAGCTAATAACATGCAAGGGACCTCCAACAAGGCTCTCAGCTGATTTCTCAACAGAAACATTACATACCAGAAGGGAAGGGCAAAATATAGTCCAAGTAATGAAAAGCAAAGGCCTGCAACAAACACTACTCTACCTGCAAGGCTCTCAGTTAAAAGGTGAAATTCGAAGCTTCCCAGATTTGGAAAAAAAAAAAAAAAATTGCTAAATTTCTCTGCAAGAAACTAGCACTGATTTCGTGGAGATGCTAAAGACAATGTTTTAAGAAAATTAAAAAAGAGAGGGGTAACACAGCTACAATATCAATAATAATCATAAATATAAATGGATTAAATGTTCCAATCTAAATACATAGGACAGCTGAATGGATAAGAATAAATGATCTGCATATATACTGTCTACAAAACCCAGAGTAAGCAGAAGGAAGAAGATAAGATCAGAGCAGAATTAAATGACATAAAGACTAAAAAAAAAAAAAAAAAAGAAAAAAAGAAAATTCAAAAGATCAATGAAACCAGGAGCTGGGTTTTTTGACAGTATAAACAAAACTGGCAAATCCTTAACCAGATTCATCAAGAAAAAAGGGAGGAGCCAAATAATAAAATCAGGAATGAAAGAGAAGTTAACAACTAATATAGAAATGTAAAAGATTGTTAAGAAATTACTATTAAACAACTATATGCCAAGAAATTGGATAGCCTGAGTGAAATATACAAATTTCTAGAAACATAAAATATTACAAAACTAAATCAAGAAGAAGCAGGAAGCCTGAATAAACCAATAACAACTAATGAAATTGAAGCAGTAATCAAAAAACTCTCAACACACAAAAGCCATGGACCCAACAGCTTCACAGGCAAATTTTACCAAACTTTTAGGGAAGAGCTAACTCCTATCCATCTCAACCTATTCCAAAAAAATTCAAGAAGAGGGAAGACTCCCAAACTCTTTTCATGAAGACAGTATTACCCCAATTTCAAAACCAGGTAAAGATACAACAAAGAAAGAAAACTACAGGCCAATATCTATGATGAAGTCAGGCACTAATATACTCAACAAAATAATGGAAACATGGATCCAGTAACACATTAAAAAGATCATACACCATGATCAAGTGGGATTCATCCCAAGGATCCAAGGATGATGATATATTTCCAAATCAATAAACATAATACACCACATAAACAAAATGAAGGATAAAAATCACATGATTATATCACTAGATGCTGAAAAAGCATCTGATAAAATCCAGGACCCATTTATGATACAAACAAAGTGGGAATAGAGGGAGCATACCTCAAAATGATAAAGGTCATAGACAAGAAACCAACAGCCAAGATCATACTCAACAGGCAAAAAATAAAAGCTTACCCTTCAAGATCTAAAACAAGAGAAAGGTGTCTGTTTTCACCACTCTTACTGAATATAGTACTGGAAGTTCTAGCCACAGTCACCAACAAGGAAAAGAAACAGGCATCCAAACTGGAAATGAGGAGTTAAAACTGTCATTACTTACAGATGGCATGATAGTGTACACAGAAAACTCTATGGGCACCACCAATTAACTACTTGACTTAGTAAGTTGAGTTTGGCAAAATAGTGGAATACAAAGTACACATTCAGAAATCAAGGACATTTCTGTACAGCAACAATTAAATATTAGAAGGAGAAACTAGGAAAAACATCTCATTCACTATAGAAACAAAAAATAAATAAATAAAGTACCTAAGGATAAACTTAACCAAGGAGGTAAAAGACGTGTACTTGAAAAAGCTATAAAACACCGAAGAAAAAAATTAAGGAAGATACAAATAAATGGAAGCATATACCATCTCCACAAAGTGGAGAAGTAAGATCATTAGAATGTCCATACTACCCAAAGCAATTTATAGATTCAATACAAGTCCTATTAAAATGCAAATGGCATATTTCATAGATGTAGGAATTTCAAAAATTTATATGTAACCATAAACAACCCTGAATAGCCTCAGCAATTTTGAAAAAGAACAAAGTAGGAGCAATCACTATACCAGATATCAAACTATACTACAAGGCCACAGTAAGCATAACAATCTGGTACTGGCATAAGAATAGATGCATAAATCAATGGAATGAAATAGAGAGCCCAGAACTAAACCCAGGTCTCTATGGTCAATATTTAACAAAGCAGAACAAGGATACAATGGAGTAAAAATAGCCTCTTCAATAAATGTGTTGGGAAAACTAAACTGGTACATACAAAAAAGTGAAACCAGACCACCAACTTACACCATACACCAGAATAAACTCAAAATGGATAACAGACTTAAATATAAGTCATGACACCATAAAAGTCAGAAAACATAGGCAATAAAAACTGCATATATCCCACATAGGGCAAGAGAAATAAAGAAAAAATAACAAATAGAACTACATCAAACTATAAGGTTTCTTCTGCACAGCTAAAGAAACTATCATCAAAATGAAAAGGGAACCAAACATATGGGAGAACCTATTTGCCACTGATACATCAGACAAGGATTTGATCTCCAAAATACTATATAAAGAGCTCATTCTACTCTACACAAGGAAGATAAACAATCCAATTAAAAGGTGAGCAAAGACATCAATAGACACATAGAAAGGGCCCATAGACATATGAAAGGATGCTCAATGTCACTAGCCATCAGAGAGATGCACATTAAAAACACAATGAGATATTAGCTCACATTGGTCAAAATGGCCATCAGCAAACAAGTGCTGGAGAGGATGCAAGGAACCCCAGTGCACTGTTAGTAGAGATGCATACTGGTGCAGCCACTGTGGAAAACAGTATGGAATTTTCTAAAAAAACTAAAAATGGAACTGCCTTTTGACCTAGCAATTTCATTGCTGGAAATACACCCTAAAAATCACAAATAACCAATTCAAAAGAACCTAAGCACCCCTATTTCACAACAGTACTGTTTACAATAGCCAAGTGATGGAACCAGCCTAAGTGCCTAGCAGTAAATAAGAGGATCCAAAAAATATGATACATTTACACAACGGAATACTACACAGCAGAAGGAGAGAAGGAATTCCTATCTTTTGGTTCTGCGACAGCATGGATGGAGAATATTACGCTAAGTAAAATAAGCCAGTCAATGAAATACAAATACCGTATTATCCCACATATAAGAGGAACCTAATGAACAAAAATAATCTAATGGGCAAAATAGAGCCAGAGGCAAAGAAACATGGAACAGACTGACAGAGACCAGAGGGGAGGGTAGAGGGGGAGGGACTAGACAAAAAAGACATGTATAAATGATAAACGGACAGACAACAGTGTGGGGACTGATAGTGGGAGTGGGGGATGGGCTAGACAGGGTAGGGCAAAGGGGTAAAAAATGAGAACTGTAATAGAACAACAATAAAAATTTTTTAAATAAAATAAGAATGTTAATAAAAAAAGAAAATCAAAAATATAAACCAATAAAATGGAAATACATGCCTTTCAACAATTTATTCTAAAAACAAAATAAGTCGAACAGAAACAGAATCATAGATAACAGAGCACATTTTGGTGATTGCCACATGGGAGATGGTTAGAGAGATGGGCAGAAAAGGTGAAGGGATTAAGAAGTACAGATTGGTAGTTACAGAATAGTCATGGGGATGTACAGCACAGCACAGGGAATACAATAGCCAAAGACCATATACACATGACCCATGTACATGGACAGTGATGTGGGGATTTCCTAAAGGAGTTGGGAAGCTGGGCAGAGGAGGGCAAAGAGGGAAAAACTGGGACAATTGTAATAGCATAAAAAACAATATATAATTTAGAAAAACAAATATTAACTTACAATTCTCTATGACACCAGAAGTAATCAGCACATTTCATGTGGTAAATTTAAAAACAAATGTTTTAACCCTGAAAACATATTCTCTGAAAGAACTTATAACACCCTTAAATGAATTATAAAAGGTAGTTTTAGAAGATGTCAACTACATTGGCAGTTTTGAGATACTGTTTTACTTCACATTTTCTTTGTCTTTTTATTCTACCTCTATTATTTCTACTTGCTTGAATTACAAGCCCTATTTTCAATATTTACTCTCCAAAATGTTTCAAACCATGTAAGAGTAAACATTAGCATGTTGCTGCCTGCCAGCCTAGGTTTCCTCCTTTTATATTTCTGTGAGAAGAAAAAATCATTTAAACCATAAATCTTGTTTTGATTTGTAGAGGTAGACAGTCCTTTAATTTCTTGGTATTACACATACTTATCTCTAAGTTTCAGACCTTAGGTAAAAGTTAAAGCCTAATGTGGCTCATTTCGGTTACCTAGTTAATCTAAAAAACAAAATAAACAAAATTTTTTTTAAATTTAAATATGTTTAAAAGACAACTAAACTAAATGATATTGTTTTGTAAACTTTAGTGGGTATATACTAAAATTTTGCAAAAAATGAAATTACTTTGGTCATTACCTAGCCAATGATTTCCAATATTAACCAACCATAAGAATCACTTGTAACCTTTTTTAACATACCAATGACAGAGCTCCAAGACTTCCAGTAAAAATGGCTGAGTAGATAAATGTTGTGCTTGTCTCTTCCCATGACCACATCAGTTACAACTAAGCTACTGTACAACCATCAGTAAGAAATGCCTGAACACTAGCTGAACAAAAGTTCTATAACTAAGGATATACAGAAGAATCCATGTCAACACTGGTAGGAGAATCAGAATCAAGGAAGAGGCTTGCCCAACATTCACTATAGCAGTTCAGAAGTAGGAGATAAGTCCCCATAACCAGTGTCTGTGAAAAGCAGCAGGAATTCTGCATAAGATGAACGGCTTCTGGAATCCCAGTTCTCCTCTTAAAAAGCCCTATGACTGCATTTATCCACTAATGGACTCACTTGCTCTGAGCTCCAGCTTGAAAAGCACCAGACACATACAGGGAAGAACTAAATTCCCTGGCTTTGGGGCAAGAGGTAGAGGTGTAGCCTTCTCTCAGGCAGAAGTGCTGGCAGAGGCCATTGTTCCTTTATGTAGCTCTACACCCACCCACCTAGTCTGTAGGCACAGGAAGTCACCAAGCCTTAGTTTCCATCAATCTGACTAACACCATTCCTCCCACCCTGTTGAGCCCTTAAGATGCCATATTACCCAACATGTGGATTCACCTAAGCTGCTTCCAGTGGCTTTTCCATACAAAGGAACTATTTTGGTTCCTACTGCAGACTTTCCAAAAGTCTTTCAAAGGTCCACAAGCCCCACTAAGCAGTATCTTGTCTCAAAATACTGGTTCCTATGGCTAAGTGGCCCTAACCCTGGAACTTGTGGCACCAAGACTTGGTTCATGGCTTAGCCTGTCCATGCACCTCCAAGTTTAACACAAGTGGCAACCATCTGCAGATCAGTTTGTAGCTCATACCAGGTAGCCCTAAGCAGGGCATAAGCAGCAGCCCCCTAGAGGGTCCAGAACCAGCACATATGGTGGCCAGGTTCAGACCACACCAGAGTAACACCCAACCACCTTCACAAACAACATGCCCAAAGGGTGAACTTGGCAGCCAACAGAACCCCACTAAAGAAAATCTTTCTCCATAGGGCCAGCCCCTTCACAATAGCTCCTCTGCTATAGTCTGCTATATATATTCCTCACAGCCAATAAGCCCTGCCACTGACTGGCCAACAGCAATCAAGGAGAGCACATATGACCCACAGTGGTCACACCACAAGCCACCAGCTCAGGTGAACATGGAGGCTGCATCACTGGGCCCCACCTGACACCCATCTATCACATAAGACTACCATGACCAAGAGATGAAGCAAAACTACATGATACATAGAAACAAACACAGGGGTCATCCATAAAAACAAACATATCACAAATGAAAGAACAGAAAAAAATTCCAGAAAAGTAAACACAATGTAGATGAACAATCTACCAGATGCAGAAATCCAAATACTAGTTATAAAGATGCTCCATGAACTTTGTTCACCTATTCAGTAAGAACTTTAACAAAGAGACTGGAAACATAAAACTAGGGGGGGAAAAACATAAAAAAAAGAATCAGTCAGAAATGAAGAAATGAATGACTGAAATGAAGAATACATTAGAGGGAGTCAACAGCAGATGTAACAGAAGATCAAATAATCTTTTTGGAAGACAAGGTAGTGGAAAACACCCAATCAAAACAGAAAAAAAAAGAAAAAGCAAACATACAAATATTCACATCATAAGAGTACCAGAAGAAGATGATAAAGAGCAAGGACTTGAAAATCTATATGAAGGAATAATGACTGAACACTTCCCAACCCTAGCAAAATACAAGTTCAGGAAGCACACTGAGTACCAAACAAGATAAACCCAAAGAGACCCACACCAAGACAATTATGAAATTTTGATTTCACAATTAAAACCCAGTGGTTAAAGACAAAGAGAGAATCTTAAAAGCAGCAAGGGAGCTCTCATGACTATCAGCTGATTTCTGCAAAGAAACTTTGCAGACCAGAAAATGTTGGCATGAAATATTCAAAGTGATGAAAAGCAAGGACCTGCAACCAAGATTATGCTACCCAGCACGGCTATTATTTAGAATTGAAAAACATTAAAGAGCATCCCAGACAAGAAAAAGCTAAGGGAGTTCATCACCACCAAACTATTAATACAAGAAATGTTTAAGGGACTTTTTAAGAAGAAAACAAAAACTCAGAAATATGAATAATAAAATTGCAGTAACTACAAACCTTATCAATAATTGCTCTAAATGTAAATGGATTAAATGCTCCATTCAAAATACACAGAGTGGTTGAATGGTTAAGAAAACAAGATCCCTTGGGGTGGTGAACACACAATACTCTGATGTATTATACAATTGTACACGTGAAAGCTACATAATTTTATTAACCAAAGTCTCCCCAATAAATTCAATTAAAATCACAAAACCCATAAAAACAAAAGGCCCAGTTCATATAGGAAGACTCAGAGACTATGTGGGAAAATGTATTCATGAAAATGGAAACAAGAAAGAAAGCTGAGGTAGTTATGAAAATAGTCATTGGGATGTAAAGCAAAGCATACAGAATACAGTCAATAATGCTATAATTACCATGTACAGTTATTACTATACATGAGTACTAGACTTATTAGGGTGATCACTTCATAAGTTACATAAATGTCTAATCATTCTGTTGTATGTCTGGAACTAATATAATACAATACATCAAGTATATTGAAAAATAAAAAATAATTTAAAAGAATAAATAAGTATAAGCCCTGGCTCATAGCTCAGTGGAATCACACCAACCTTTGAACCCAAATGTTGCTGGTTCGATTCCCAGCCAGGCCACATAACCAGGTTGCAAGCCAGGTCTCCAGGCAGGTCCCTTGCTGGAGGCAGGTGAAAGGCAACCATTGATGTTTCTCTCCCTTTCTTCCTCCCTCCCTGCCCTTCTCTATAAAAATAATGAATAAAGTTCCATGAGGAGAACCAAGATGGTGTAGCAGAGCTACACCAATCTCCTCCCAACACCAACCTGGAATTAGAACCTGACTGGGGAGATATCATGCAGAATAACCAAGAGAACACCACTTAGAGAGAAGCCTTATTACCACAGACAGAAGTGTCTGCTTGATCACAATGTGACTGAGGTGCCTAAAACTGACCACTGATCACAGGCTGATTGGATTAACAACTAAAGGAGACAGACAAATACAGTGGCTCTCTGGTAGTCTCCAACTGGCTGACGAGGCCCAGACTGAGACAGGAGCTGACATCACCAAGTGCAGATCCAGGAAGTAAAAAAAGTGCACCTCTACACCACAGAAGGTCACACCACTAAGACAGTAAGTCAAAGCAGACCAATCCAAGAAGCAGAAACAAACAAGAGTTAGCTAAAATGGGGAGACAAAGAAATAAACCCTCAGCAAATGGAAAGGAGGAATCCCCAGGAAGGGTGCAAAATGAAATAGAGGTAAGTACCCAACCAGACATGCATTTCAAAACACTGATGATACAGAAGATCAATGAGCTCAACAAGTTCAAAGAAAGCTATAAACAACTCCAGAGGAACTATAAAAAACTCCAGGAAAGCTATAAGAAACTTACTGAGAACTATACCAGCATTAAAAAAGACATAGAAATCATTAATAAGAGCCAGGAGGAAATGAAGAATACCATTTCTGAATTGAAGAACACAGTAGAAGGAATCAAAAGCAGGCTAGAGAAAGCAGAGGATAGGAATATCGACCTGGAGGTCAATGTAGAAAAAAATTCTCCCAGGCAGTGCAACAAAATGAAGAAAGACTGAAGAGGTTCTAAGAGAGCTGCAGGACAATGTGAAACATAATAACATCCATATCATAGGGATACCAGAAGGAGAAGAGGAGGAGCAAGGGAGAGAAGACCTGTTTGAAAAAATAGTGAAAGAAAACTTCCCTAACTTGAGGAGAGAAAATGTCATGCAAACTCTGGAAGCAGAGAGGGTCCCAATGAAGAGGAACCCAAACAGGCCCACTCCAAGACACATCATAATTAAAGTAGCAAATTTCAAAGACAAGGAGAGAATCCTAAAAGCAGCCAGAGAGAAACAGCTAATAACATACAAGGGGGCTCCCATAAGGTTATCAGCTGATTTCTCCACAGAAACACAACAAGCCAGAAGGGAATGGCAAAAAATATTTCAAGCAATGAAAAACAAAAGGCTTCAACCTAGAATACTCTACCCAGCAAGGCTCTCATTCAAAATGGAAGGTGAAATAAGGAGTTTCCCAGACAAAATAAGGCTAAAAGAATACATCTCTACCAAACCAGCATTGCAAGAGACACTAAAGAGTCTGCTTTAAGAAGATGAAGAAACAAAGGCCCTGGCTGGTAGCACAGTGGATAGGGCGCCGGCCTGCGAACCCAAAGGTCGCAGGTTCGATTCCCCAGCCAGGGCACATAACAAGGTTGCAAACCAGGTCTCCAGCCAGGTCTGTGGCTGGAGGCAGGTGAAACGCAGCCATACATTGATGTCTCTCCCCCTCTCTGCCTCTCTCCCTTCCCCTCTTTCTGAAAATAATGAAATAAAATCTTAAAAAAAAAAAAAAAAAGAAGATGAAGAAACAGAGAGATAGACAGGAACACAGATACAAAGGGAAAGATAGATAATGAATAAGTACCTATCAATAATAACCTTAAAGGTAAATGGATTAAATGCACCAATCAAAAGACATAGGGTAGCTGAATGGATAAGAAACAACTTTAACTTATAAGTGCTTTAAAATGATCTTGTTATAGATTTTACTAAATAAGGTATAATTTTGTATATTACTTGTATCTACATTACTGCAGGTTAAGTTTTTCTTAGATTGGAATTATTTCACAATATGGGAATATCATGTTACTTGCAATAACTCAGAAAAATTGAATGCAACTAAGGAAGAGGAAAAAAGTAAGAAAATGTGGATGCATATTACATAGAATACACGCTATCTTTCTTATTCACTGTTACAGAATATGTGCTGATTTGTGGGAGTGTAACATATAGATTTTGTTAGCAATTTATGTTTTAAATAACAACCAAGTGGTCACTGGTGTGTTGTGAAACCAGTCAATCTTTAGGTTAGAAAAGATTCTGAGAATGAAGACCAATTGGGATGGAAGTTGCAAATTACTAAACTATATGATTGGTGTTCATAGGCAATATATATTTCTCATATTAGCATTTAAATTAGATGAGGTTCCTTTAAAATAGATCATAGAAATATACATTTCCAGTTATGAAGGCCCCCAAACTGGGGATGCTTGGGAAAAGGAATGAATACTATAGTAAACTTTATTATTGAAATGTGAACATACCTAATCTCTACGTCAACACTTAAATACTTCAGGGGTTAGTTTAGGACCACATAGGAAGTCAACCACAAGTTCAAAAAATAGCTAGAATACTATTCTACAAAATTATTTAAATCCTAGGATTTTTAATTTTTTTACCTCAACGTAGTAGACATAATAATCTCTACTCCAGGGACCAGCTGAGCACTGCAAATGTCAATATTTCTGAAGGCTTCAACTTGTAAAACACATGTAGAGGAAAAACAGAGGGCGTTGAAAGAAGTAAGACCTGTGCACAGCCATAAATAAATAAATAAATAAATAAACCTACTATTTAAAATGGAAAACTCCAAAAAGAATTAGTTGTAGTTCCAGTAGCTCAAAATAAAATTGAGTGGGAGGATCTGACTCAAAAACCAAATTCATTTTTTACTATGGGTTTGGCACTGTCTCTAGGACAACTTTCACTAAAGTGAGTTCTGCAATACACCATTTCTGTGATATATTTCACAAAAATAGCTTCCAGAGTAAAATAAGTATTAAAGAAGAATAAAACTGCTTAATTTGCTACAGTATCACTTAACATGTAATAATTATTTAAGCTATTGGCATATTTAAAATTTTTTGTATTAACTCTTAAAATCCAATATATGCTTCAAATACATGTAAAAATATGCATGTGTATAAATATATTTTTGCATGTGTTTGGTAACATTGCAATTCAGATTACTTAAAAGAGTAATTCTTTAAACAAATGAATTAACATAGGCATTTTGAAATAATGAAAAGAAAACTTTGTATTAATATGATTTGAGAAGCTGACAGAGGCAGTAATTAAATGGTGAGCTGTCTGGATGTGAAAGGAAAAATTTAAAAGTACACATTGATGGTTATAGAATAGACAGGGGTATGTTAATAAGAATAAAGGAAAATGGAGAAGATGAAACGCTTATATGCATGTCAAGTGGACATGAACTAAGTGGGGCATTGCCAGAGGAAACCGGGTACTGGGTGGAGGGAGGCAAAGTGTGGGGAGGATGGGACAGCTGTAATAGCAAAATAAATAAAATATATTTAAGACAAAATAAATAATTATGAATAAAATCTTTATTAATCATAATAAATAAGTACATACATAAACATATGAATTCCAGAACCTCACCCTACATTGACTAAATCACAATGGTAGTGCCAAGTTCAAAGCATCATCACTGGGACAGTCCTTTTTCTTCTCAACGGTTTAGCAGAGTTTAGAACACAGGCTACTTTTAGCCTATGAGACTCAGGTTCATCTCAAAAACAGGCATAATGGTTACATTATATACTCATTTTGAGGATTAAATGAAATAATTCTAAGGAACCTAGAACCATAAAAGTGTGCACTCGAAGATTTGTTAGTGTTGTTATTTTTAAAGCTCTTGCTGCTCTATATGGGTAGAGCCTGTCAGTGCTGTAAGAAGGTAATCTTTATTGTCTGCAATGCCTTTATTCTTTCTTAAATGAAAAAAGCTGTCAAGCAACTAAAGTGTGATAGAGTTAGTCAAATTCATGGTGCTACAAATTCTCCAGAATATCATTGGCGGGGAGAAGCTTTATCATAGGAAAATAAAAACTAATTAAGAGAGGAAAGGGCTATGAATATAGGATTTAACCCTCCCTTGCAGAAAATTAAAAAATATTTCTTAGAGGTAGAGATATTTTTTTTCTCTACCACTTCCAAAGTTTCCCCTTAAATTCAACTTTTGTTTTGAATCTTCTTCTCTACTCTTTCTTTTTATATTGCAAAGTTTCTAAGATTATTTCTCAAACTGTTCATGTCTGCTAGATTTCTTGATGAGGGGTGAACCATATGGACCACCAATTTCAGGTGGAAGAATGCTATCCCCCTTTGCAATCTTTCATCAGGGTATTGTTATCTGCCTTAATGACAAGTTGTTTATGCCACAGTACAAGTAAAATTTTATACAGAAGAAACTTTTTTTTAACTAACCTGAAAATCATGATTTATAGTTACAGGTGCTGGGGGTTAGAAGCAAGTTAGTGGTAACTCTGTCAAGTAGTTCAGGATAATTTGTGAAAACCATTAAATCCAAGGTTATGAAACTTCTGGATGAGAACTCCTTCAGCACATGTCAGATACTAAGTCAACAATTATTCAAATCTGAAAATCTGAGGCTTTCAACTTGGAATACTGAGAAGAATAAGTTCTTAATGCGTCCTTTAGTGCAGTGATTTTCAACCAATATGCCACAAGAGACATGCTAGTGTGTCACAAGAAATTTTAAAACATGCAGTATCTGACTATTTAGTCAGGGGCACTGCCCTCTTTTCCCTTAAGACTGTCAAATTAAAAAATAATAGTCAACCTAACAATAGCCATCCAGTGTGAATGAATCAAAATTATATTCACTGTATTTTTTGTCAAACTTTAAAAATATATGACTTTGTTGGTGTACCACAGAATTTTAATAATCAGTTTATGTATGCCATGAGATGAAAAAGGTTGAAAATCACTTCTTCAGTGCATTAAAAATTTAGCGATGATCTCTTGCCCCCAAGATATACAAAGATATCAAATGCTGGGTAAGAGTCACATTCCCAGTGGTCATGGAGTCACTTGCCACCAGGGTTTGTTTGTATTGTAAAGAAATATTGCTTTCTTATCTCAACTAAAAATCATGTGACTTTAAATTGCGTTAAGGATATTTAAGAACTGATACACACAATTTGGTACTTCTAACAATTATAGGGAGAGTCTTTATGGACAATATAAGAATTTTAACAATATATTATTTCTCTCACCCCTCATTCATACTTGCTAATAGTTTATGGATTGGCTTTCAAGAGAAGACATTGATTCATGTATAATCAAACCTCACCTTGCTATGCATAAGACTGGTTCTCCATACTGTAAAAATGACATTCTTTCAGTCAAGACCACAGCTCAGAAAATAACTGTTAATAATAAACAAATGCAAATTTCTACTATAGAATATGGGTTTTTAGTGATAGCAGAACAAAAAGTCATCAAGCACTTCTCTCTCAGATATCCTCAACACAAGTGCTAAGAGCTGAATTACACCTTCTAAATTAAAATTTACTATCTGCTAGTACATAAATTATATGGTATTTATTTTTCTAAAATGTATTAATGTGTTGATATAATCCAAAATAAAACAATGTAATTTGATAAAATAAATGTTATCAATAGTTTCTCCTATCTTGCCTCTTAGCATATTTGTCACTAACTTTAAGGTTGATTTTCCAGTTTTAAAGCAATCTTGTGCATGATTTGTATCTGTTTTTGCTTTGAGAAATACCACTGTTAGTTAAGCCTCTGTAATTTTGATTTTTTCACTTTTGACAACAAAAGTCATCAAGTTTTGTATCAAAAAGCATTAAAATGTCAACAGAAACAAAAAGCCCTCAATGACTTCCTTTGACTATTTGACAAAGTTTTAGAAAAGACAATACTAGAAACTAGGAGGAAACAGATTCCTGGTATTCATCATCAAGCTTTTCTATTTGTAGTTCAATGCTTGTATAAATTGGCCCAACTGCATATTCACATTTCCCAGCCTATATTCAATATATGTTCCAGATCGCTTCAGAATAGTCACTATTTATACCTATAATATTACTGTGAATAATTTTACATGTTTTATAAATGCTTTTATATTCAATGAACCTAGTTTTAACTACTAATACATTTTTATGAATAGGGACTATAACAGAAAAGTAACAGACGATGACAAATTTAACAAATGTAAACAATCTTTATATAAAGACATAAGCCAAGACATATTATATACTGTATCCAATTAACTGATTATTGGTTGAGATAGACCATCTTTGCAATATATATATGAACTTGAAGTACATAAGCAATATATATATGAACTTGAAGTACATAAATTTGTGAAAATATTTTTCGTGAAATTAATGTGAACAAAATTATTTCATTGCTTCTTTTTCTCTAACAATACCAAAATTTATGGTCCCCTTGATAAAATGCCAGGTCCATGGGCAACAAATAAAGAGAAACACTGTTGTAAAGGAGAAACACCAGAAGTCTGAGTTAGGATGGGTGATGCAGCAAAGACAGACCTTTACTACACATAGGCAAACTACTCTAAGTAATTGAGGAATTTTTAAGAATAGCAATGCATCCACATCATAAGCAATCCTCCTTGTTTCATCTGTGACTGAAAAAACATGCTTCATCCAAATACCTTATCATTGTGAAAGAAAACACCAGCCATAATAACACTGAATGAATCTCTCGAGTAATAACTCAGATGAACAGTCTAGTCTGTACATACGTAAGTGTCCTTCATACAAAATAGTTTGGATAGAATCTGAAAGGGATCTTCTTTTGAACAATAGTTCAAAAAATCAAAACAGAATACCACATTGTAGTGTAATTACAGTATATTTTCTCTCCCAATGTTCATTTCATTTTTACAGCAAGTTCATGTATGTGTGTGGCACATGAAAATATAAATCCTTATGCAAACTTCCACCTTCTAAGGGCATACACTTCAGTCGTTGTACTACGACTTCTTTAAACATTGCAAATTGAGAGGCCATAAAACCAAGGGCAAAAGATTGTAGACATGCAATGCAGATTCTTCCAAAGCAACTGGTATTTTCTCCCTTAGTATCACTTTTCACTGATTCCTCATTTTTTTTCTACTGCAGTATTGATACAGTGCTGAAGCAAAATAACTTTGTTTCTATTCATTAAAAGGACAGTGGGAGAGGCCCCATTTTTGATAACACCAGACATTTCTACCCTAAATATGGATTTTCTGTAGGCTTGTGTGGTGGGACAAATATGACATGAAGAAGCCACCTTCTACTCTTCTTCTGCTGAGTTTGCTTACTGTACACGTATTGCAACCAAATTTTCCTTAGGGAAAAATATAATCAAGAGTACAGCTCTGACTTATTTCTCTAGTTATTAAATTCAGGGTGTTTTCCGGTATGTGGTTGCAATTATTATATTTTGTAAAAAAAAAAAAAAAAAAACATTCAGAAGCACAAAGAACCCAAAGCTGTGTCAGAATGCTGTCACAATTTACTTAACACAAATAAATCATGATTTAATTGATGGCAAGCAGCTTGCTTTCATACATAAATGTACCTTATGCACAATGGAGCTGAGAGTTTATAAGGTATGTTCCCTCTGCAGTTACCTGGAACTGTGTGGCACTGTTCTGATCCCAGAAATACTACCATCGTGATGTTGGCTTGAACAAAACAAGTAATTATTATTAGGTGGTAAACTTTTCTTTTCCAAATACCAATTATCTTTTTACTTGAAGTATAACTTTGCACACAAAGAAAATCTACTATCTCTATATTAATGCAATTAGCCTTTGATTCTTAAATTTTGGCTGAGATAGAAAAGTTCCCACATAAGCCTGTGCAATGTCCCATTTCTAGACCATCTCAAGGTCTCTGCCTACTTAATGCGGGTTTACATCCTATGCCAAAGTCAGGGTCTAGGGATCCTGACTTATATTGGTAAATTATAATGATAATTATAATAATATCCCAACCGAAGTGTCTGTCATTTCAAGTAAGATAAATAATCTTGGCTGAATTAAAACAAATGTTGAGATAATTATTACTGTTTACATTTCAAAGCAACCATAAGCTTCACAAAATGAATCAAACTCACAACTGCTACTCTCACAGAGCTTATGCATTAAGGACTGCTATGAAAGGTCATCCATCAGTCAGTCTTTCCTAACACACATAAAAAGTGAATGGTTTCTCTTGTTTATAAAGAAGTGAGTAGTTTTGAATTTTTGTTAAATTTTTTAACATATTGTAAATACTTCTGTCTTAAAACGGTACTTTTTGGATGATCTACTAAAGTTTGTATTGAAGATTATTATCTAATAAGTCATTTATAATGATCCATGCATGTTGTAGTTTACCTGTGCAACTTCACCCTTAACAGATACACTTTTACCTGCAAACTTCTCCAGCCTTATTTAAATAGATGCACACCCATGAACCTTTCATGCACTTTTTTAAAACCTCCAGGCTTTTGGACAAGCTATTTCCTCTTTTTACAGTACTCTTAACACTTCTACTTGGCTAACTCCTACTTGCTTTTCAGTACCATCTTAACCATCATGTCCTACAGGAAGTTTCCCCTGGCTGAGTTAGGTGCCCCTCCTGTATGCCTCTATACTCTTCTGACTTAACCTTGCTTCAGTAGTAATTACGGTACACTATTGAAAATATCCAATGACCTGCCTGTCTCCCCCATACACTATCGAAAATGTCCAATGATCTGCCTGTACACAATACTTTCTTTTTTTTTTTTTTAAAGATTTTATTTCATTATTTTTAGAAAGAGGGGATGGGAGAGAGGCAGAGAGGGAGACAGACATCAATGTACGGTTGAGTTTCACCTGCCTCCAGCCACAGACCTGACTGGAGACCTGGTTTGCAACCTGGTTACGTGCCCTGGCTGGGGAATCGAACCTGCGACCCTTGGGTTTCGCAGGCCAGCGCCTTAACCACTGTGCCACCAGCCAGGGCACAATACTTTCTTTGAGGACAAGGGAGTATTTAGTGATTACTTTCATATCTCTAGCAACTAGACAATAGTGGGTTTTAACCAAATAGAGTACACTTCAGAATATAAGGCAAACTGCTCAACACTATTTTGCAGATGAGAGGCTCCATGTCTTGGGACACACTCCCAATTACTACTTTATTTTAAACAACAATGTACAACCTGGGAAAGATTTATCAGCTTGAACTGATTTCAATTACAATTGGCTTTAAATGGGCTTATAGGTCATTCTGACACAAAAGTTAAAACAGAAGCAAAAACATTTAATACATGTTTGGTGTTTCTTCCTGGCAATTTTATCACATTTGTTTGGTATTAGATGCCAAGTAAATAAGGCTCTCAAAGATCATTTTGCAAAAAGTATATGGTTACATTATAGTGGTCACAAAATATACACCTAAGAGATAACATTATGTGAAGTGAAATAAGTGAGAAAAAGACAAATATCCTATGACTTCACTCATATGTAGAATCTAATGAACAAACTAAACTAACAAGCAAAATAGAGGTAGGCTCATAGAATGACATTAAGAAGAAAAAATAGACACAATCCCATTTAAGTACTACATAGTGGAAGCCAGACATTAATTAATAACCATTTAAACAATTTTATGCTATCAGAACAGAAAAAAAAGTTGGAGGAAAAAAAATTTTTGCGATATTATTTGAGAAAGGAATTTGATATATAATCAAGAATATTCTCTTGGAGCGCTGGCTGGTGGCACAGTGGATAAGGCAGCAACTGCGACCCCAAAGGTCGCTGGTTCAATTCCCAGCCAGAGCACATAACCAGGTTGCAAGCCAGGTCTCCAGCCAGGTCCTTAGCTGGGGTCAGGTGAAAGGCAGCCATACACTGATGTCTCTCTCCCTCTCTGCCTCTGTTCTCCTCTCTCTAAAAATAATATTTAAAAATATTTTTTAAAAATTCTCTTGAATGATGTTTAAACTGAGATGTGATGGATGGGTAGGAGTTTGAAGGCTGGCAAGCTTAGGCTGGTAGTGGTCAGGATTAAGATTTAGAGATTTTTTTCTTAAATGAATATATAGATACTAAAAGCTGTTATTTGTTAGGATAGAAATTAATGTTGCCCTTGGTGAAGTATCAGTAAACATATTTTTGCGTAGGATATCCAAAAATTTACTGCCTATATTTTTCTCCAGGACCTTTATGGTGGCACTGCTTATGTTTAAATCCTTTATCCATCTTGAGTTTATTTCGGTGTATGGTGTAAGTTGGTGGTCTAGTTTTATTTCTGTTCAGCTAAAGAAAATATCAGCAAAATTCAAAGGGAACCAACTGTATGGGAAAACATAATTGCCAATGATACCTCAGACAAGGGTCTGATCTCCAAAATATATAAAGAACCAATGGGACTCAACACCAGGGAGACAGACAGCCCAATTAAAAAATGGGCAAAGGACCTGAACAGACAACTCACTGAGGAAGATATACAAAGGGCCCAGAGGCATATGAAAGAATGCTCAACATCACTAGTCATCAGAGAGATGCAAATTAAAACCACAGTAAGATACCACCTCACACCTGTCAGAATGGCAATCATCAGCAAATC